>KL274785.1:16189-28700 GCA_000699545.1 Podiceps cristatus
AGGCCTAAGAGGTAAATTTTGTTAACCAAAGGTAAGTATAGTAAATCAAAGATTAACTATGTCATCTGTATACTGTTTTACCTGGGACTTCTTAAAACCGATGCCTCATGGGACAAACAGATTTTATGGTGATATTGTGAAGGATATTTTTTTTTTTTAAATTTTATACCACTAGAGGAAATGCTTCATACAGAAGTGTCTCTAAGGTTGCAAAGATCTACAGGGATGTGCTGGAAGTACTCTTGACAAAAGGGGGAGATACATGAAAAAAAATACACAAGAGGACGTGTTGGGCTGAGGACTGTACCTGCACACATCCAAAACCCATAAAAATCACCAATTTGTTGACATTTTATTGTCAGGACTCATTATTATAAGGCAAGTACAGTAATTCTTTGTTGCTTCTATGCCTTGCTGGGAGAGCAGTCAAGATTTTCTTTTCTCTCTCAGCTTTTGAGAAGTAACTTTGGAAAATGGAAGGGAGAGAGAAATTGTCTAATGCTGTCCTCAAAAAGGAGAAAGAGGGAACACAGATAACCTCATCGAGGTAATCAGTTCTCTCTTTCTCTTCTTTCTCTGAAACGCTAGTTTGGGAGAGATGGGTGAATAAATCCCAATGTTAAAAAAAAAAAAAAAAAAAAAAAAAAAACAGATAAACTAGAGGTACATATTTTACTGCTCAGGTGGGGAAGAGATGACAATTTGGGTGGATACTGGTGATGCAGGAGCAGAATTAATATGGGGAGGCTAGGGAAGATACAGTCTCATGGTTCCTCTCAAATGATGGCTTGGGTGATTCTTTACAATATGATGCAATGAATGACAGCTTGCTCAGTGAATGTTTAACTCTCCTTACAAATAAATTCAGGAGAATGTGCAACACTGTGGCTTTCATATGTTCTGAAGGTGGCCCAGGGTTATTTTGAAAAAGCTAGTCAGGGAAAAATGTACAATATAACCTTATTAAAAATCTATCAGCTGGGAGAGGGGCAGCAGATTTCACTCCACTTTTTTGAACCTTAGGGTTGGTAATACTGTACTTTGACAGAAAATCCCTAAACAGCTCTAGTAGACTGTATATTCTCAATTTAATTAAAATAATTTTAGAAGACACATATGTAATACTGACTCGGTCAAACACAAAGGCAAATTCCAACCTCAAAAGCTACTCCTTTTCTAAATTATTTTTATTTCACCATCTATTCACTACTTAAAAGCCATTTGTTTAGCTTCATAATATCACAGAATTGGCATTTTTGTTGTAAAGAAAAAAGAAGTTCTTGTTTCATCAAAAGCTTTACTGTGTAGAGCTGTAGGAAACTTGTACAATCTCTTCCCTCACATTAGCTATTCTATTTTTATTTTCCTTTCAATTTGGTATTGTTTTCCACCATACAGCTTTATCTCATGCAGATTGTCAAATTTGTCAGGATCCCTCATTTGTTGGAAAGTTTTCAAGCGTAAGGGCTATTTTTCTACTAGCAGTTCTAAAAATATATCCCCAGAAGACACGACTTGTATGATGATAACCTAGTCTGCAAGAAGGGACAGAACTGAATAACAGAAAACTAACTAAATAAAACTAACATGTCTTTCATGTGCACAAATCAGCTGGGAGTTCTTCCTTTACACAAATTGTTGAATTTGAGTGGATCCAGTTATTTATTATGACAAACTGTAATTAGTCAGCATGCTGCTTACATTTGCTTAAGATTCTTCTATGTGCTGGAATACAGAAAATATTTGAATAAAAGGAAGCCATAGGACCTTTGACTGACCTAACCCACTGGTCTGTCTGGAGATATTAACGGATTCAGTGTTTATGTGAGCAACTGGTTTCAGGAAAAATGCTATAAAACACAGCTTTGCTCTGACTACTGTCCCTTTCATTGTTTTACTGATGTTATTTATTGCAGTCTAATTTTATGTTCTAAGATTATTTAGGCTAGGATTTTTTTTTTTTTTAATTATTATGTATTTTTGCAATTCCTAGCACAAGGGGAGCCTGAAATGGGGACTTGTAGCTCTACTGTTATACAAATAATAACAACAGTTAACAGCCTTTTGTCTCTGAGGCATTGAGACTACAAATTGAGCTGTGTTAATGACTAATTAGTGTTTTCAGCATCTTCCCAGTGCACAAGTCAAGTAAAAGGTAATTTTATTGACTTTTTTTATTTATCCTCCCCAAAGATGAACATTTTATTACACTGAATCTCTTAATATTTTTCAGAAAAAAAAAAAAAAAGTTTAAAAAAAAAAAATTGAAAACAGATCACATTTAACTTGAGAAATTTCCAGGTATGGGAACTTCTAATATCTTTTCTCTGTATTGTGGAAAATCCATTGTTATGGCAATTGATGTTAATGTAAAGACTGTAGTGAAACAATGACATATAAATATTGTATGTGACATTGTCCATAAATGAAAACGGAGGGAGATATTCCATTGTCTGTGCCCAGTCATTACAGGGTCCATGTGATTTTAAACACATGTTTTTTCCCATAAATATTCTGCATTCCATCAGGCTAGCGGACTTTGAGGTTTGGGACAATTAGAAAAAAGTGAAAGAATGGTAAAAAACCAATCTTGACTCAATTTGGTAAAGGGAATATAAAAGCAGAAAGAGGTCTGAGACAATGTAATGGATCTGAATGTGGATATTCTTGACATTTCTTCTTAAAATCATTTCAGTCCACTGTCTTATTGACCATAATACACAATCATAGAATCATAGAATCAAGAATAGTTTGGGTTGGAAGGGACTTTTGAAGACCATCTAGTCCAAACCCTCTGCAATGTGCAGGGACACCTGCAACTAGATCAGGTTGCTCAGAGCCCCGTCCAGCCTGACCTTGAATGTTTCCAGGGATGGGGCTTCTACCACTTCTCTGGGCAACCTGTTCCAGAGCCTCACCACCCGCATTGTGAAAAATTTCTTCCTTGTGTCTAGCCTGTATCTCCCCTCTCTTAGTTGAAAACCATTAGACATAAAGTTGGGGTTTGGTTTTGTTTTGTTCTGTTTTGTTTTGTCTTCCAGATTTGATTATTAATAATTTAGATGAAAGAAACTATGGAATGCTCTTAATAGTATTTTTAAATTAAAAAAAAAAAAAAATATATCTAAATTAAATGTTATTTTGAAGTGAAAGACAACTTTTTCTTCCTGAATGCATTGCAGGTTTCTTGCTCCCCCACCTCATTTTTTCCCATATCCTTCCTGCTCTGGAAAACTATATTATTCATCTTAATAGCTACAGCTCACATACTAAGGCAATACAGTCTTTAAAGACCAACTTTAGATTAAAGATTTCTCAATAATAAATAAAAGGAACTTAGGAACCATAAAGAGTTTATTTAAGCAGATGGATAGCTCGTGCTAGAGGCCAGAAAATTTCTGGAGGACAGCAAAATTTTAGCTGAGGTTTCCAGAAAAAGGATAACTTGCTTTTGCTTTTCTGTATTCCAGATAAACTTAACTCATTCATGTTCTGCAAACAAATGGGTAATAAAATATTTTTACATTTAAGCACTAATTTCTGTCCCATCCTTGAACTCTTGTTGGGGGAAAAACGAACTGTCGCCAGGCTGCCGATCTGCTGCCATTTGAAAAGAGCAACAACATTTTGTTTCTCACTTCTTTCTTACATTGTTTTTTAAATCATGTATGTCTGCCTTTTGCTATCTGCCTGAGGGCTTGCTATCACTTTACTTCAAATAAATAGATATGGTATTTAAAGCGGGCTTTTTGAAAACATTCAGTGCTGTATTAAATATCAGTGGTAAAAGTGTCCTCAACTCTCGTGTACCGAGATTCAAAGAAACTCTCATTCTTACTATTTATATGAACCACCACTTCTGATTTTCTTGTTTTATTTTTTTTTACATATATATATTTTTTTTTTCCTGAGTTCCATGAGTTCTTCTGTTCTTGCTCTGGGGAGACCATCAGTGACTAGAGTTCAAATTCATAGCATCATTCTGATGCGTTCATCTAGAGCATGGCTTCAAGAAGCATGTGAGATACCATTTCTGGTATAGTTCCCATCCTGCTGATCAAGGTACTTTGTAGAGATGCTGGGTACATCAGTTTGAACTGCCTAATGCTGAGCAGGAAGATGAACCTGAATTTCCCACCTACTACGTTGTTCATTGTGCTAGGCTGTAACAGTATATGTAGATACAACTTGATCTTCCTCTCTAAATAAAACTGGCAACACTTCATGAGCTGTAGCTTTGTCCAAACATTTTGTGTTGTGGGAATGAAGATTGGGTTGGGCCTCTAATAGGAATGAAGCATTTGTAACACAACTGAGTCAGGAAATCCCAGAAAGGGATGATTCTGAGATGAGCAGAAGCAAAATGGGGAGCTCAGATAGATATCTTTTAATTTAAAAAGAAGAACGTTTAGTAGGACTAGCAGTAGCAGAATAGGCTTTTGGACTGAAATCTTGATCTTTACCACAGTCTTGCTTATGTTCAGCCTTGTGATATGCTCTCTCTTCCTTTACTCTTCTTCCAAATCCATTGAGATAATATTGATTTCCTGCTGTTCTGGATCATAAAAATGCACTAAGAGTCAGATCCAGGAAGTCAGTAGGATTTTTGCCACAATGAATCAGTATAACTCACGTTGCAGAAAATGAGCAGGCAGAAAGTGCATTTCAGGACATAATATGGCCTTGTCACTGTCTCCTGTGACGGTCCTGGAATTCTCTTGAAGAAAGCAACTAGAGCCTTGCTTTTACATTGTGAGACAGAAATGTTTCACCTGGAAACTGTCATTTCTACTTATGTTTCGATTGTTGAGTCTCCATGACTATCGGTCTCTGGGAGGTCCGTATAATGCCACATCTTGCCAGAGTTCTCATTTTTGAAACCATAACTACTAAGTTTGTGAATTCATCTGCCTTTGAATGTCTCTCTCTGAGAACTACCACCTCTTACACAGCTTGCAGATTTTTAGGTTGCTTATTTCTCAGGTGTGTCATTCTGTCCTAAATGTACCCCAAAAAGACATATGGAAAGGAAGAAAGAAGAGAAAACTCAGTACACTATAAGGACAGAAAATAAGTCAGAACTCACAAAATCAGGAGCAGATGTAGCCTAATTAAACTCAACAGTTCACAGGTGTTCACAGGAATGACTTTAACATAAAAGCACACTTCTCTTCAGTGCTCCTTATTTTTTTTTTTTTTCTAGAGCTCTTTAAATTTTATATACTTCACCAAACTAAACCAGAAAAAGCAGATAAGTAATTGGAGATTAGTTGGATATAATTGACTTAATTTTCAACATGTTAATTGTTTGTTTGATTTTGGAATCATGGTGAGCCATACTTACTGAGGGGATGACGGTTAAATGATACCACATAATTTGTTCATATAATTTAGTTTTGAACTCCTAGAAAAAGGTGTCCACAATTAAAGTTGATATACACAAGATCTGCAGGTCTCTAGAAAATGCTGGAACTCTAGTCCTAATTGGCTTCAATGTGTATGATTCTTTCTCAGCAGCATGTGATGGAATTTGTCATTGTCTCACTACCTGGACACCGCACTATCAGCCAGAAACACAACACATATGCCATTCATTCTTTTCAAGCTGGTGCTTTCCTGACTGCTGTTTTACGAGTTTATCGAGGGGAATGGGCACAGCGATAATGCACACATTTTTCATGAGTATCTGTTGGTATGGTACTAGCATTAATCCTTTAACATCCTATCACATTGCAGAATGGAAAGGTTTTCTTTTGCCCAGATGTGGTAACATGTAGAAGACAGAATAGCGTCTAATTTTCATATATTATATTGGGATGATTTTTTTCTGGAAATCATATAACACAGATTTTGCCTTAGCATAGGTCCTAAATTGATGGGTGCTTTCTTTTCTTGGTAAGTTAGACTTTATTAAAGTTCTTACTTGCAGATTATATTTGCATTCAGGGTGAGAAGCACCTGCAAGTTCAAAGAACAGGCTGGAAAGTACGTATGGCATTGCCATCTTGAACTACCTTTGCAATGCAAATCTTACATTATTTGGCTTTATTTAACCCATTCTTCAGTGCCATTATTTCTTATGCCAGTGCATGCTCTGCTTCTTAAGTAAATGAGCTCTGCCTGTCTTATTTGTCAAAATCTTCAGGATCAGACTTGATAGCCTTTAGCTTTTGGCTTTCCAGATTCGGCAGAAAATTACGTCTAGTCAATAGTCTGTGGAATAATCACTGGGGGTTACTTAAAATTTAAAATTATATTAAAAATCACAGTATTGTCCACACGTTAAGGAACAGTATAACATTGGAAGAAGCTTCTGGGACTGGTACCAGGAGCACAGGATGGAGTACAGCCGTGGCTAGTATGCAAGACCACAAGTGTTCCCTGGACAAAAATTGCTTGTGAAGCAGAGGGTGGGGTGCGGTGAAGATCCTGCAGCCAACCTCCATGAGAAATGGGAACTGGATGGTACTATGGAGCTGATAAGCTGCACATTTACCACCCTGGGCCAACGGTCTGTCATGTGTTGACAAAATGCTGTCCTTTGTGCAAACTTTGCTCATTATAATGTCATTAGAATACCAAAATACACCTCCATCCCAAGAGTTACCCACTTCCAAGGTGCGACCACACCTCACTGAGCATGCGTTCTGAATTTTCTCTCGTCTATACCTTTAAAAGTAAAGTGAGAAAATTTTATACCAATTATAATAAAGGTATGTATGACTAGAGTCACTCAAGCTCCACCTTGAAGTCAAAAAAAAGTATAAAATGACCTAAGAGAGGGTGGATGCTAGGGAAGATACCATCGTGAATGTCTGGGATGAGTCGACAGGCTGAGACTCTCTTCTTCCCCATCAGGACGCCTTTGGGTAAATATTAGGACTTTCCCTGGGAAACTTAGAAATCTTTATAGAATTGCTTTTAATGCATATTATAGCCAGTCTGTATTATTTGTACTCTTGTTAATTTCACGTGCTTTTGCAAGCAGTAAATTTATCACTGGCAAACTGAAAGATTCTGTACTTCCGTTGCTTTAATGGACTGCAGTATTCATTAAGCTAGTCATAGAAGTTTCTCATTGGATGCCACCAAACTCTCTAAGCATGGCCGTGTGAGTCCATGGAGCATGACTAAGCTGAAAGTGCGGTACACTATTTAGTGCATCTGAATCGTGATAGTTCAATAAATTAAATGCGACTGGACTCATAGTGACGATTCCCCCTTTCATGTAACATAGGCTAAAGCTTTTGCTGTGTTATTTGAGAACTAATGTAGCTGTAATTCTTACATTATATTGAGTGCTAGTATTTGGCTTCCCTGTAGCAATTTCCACATTAGTCTAATCTGGCTAAGATATGCAAGCCACTTTGGCATCCTCGTGTTATCATTTGCACTTCCTCTCTCTTCATTTCATCTGTATCAGTATGTTTTTCAGTGGTATATCCTGTGAATCTTTGTTCTTGTTGATTTCTTTGTACTGTATAATGAGAAGTTATGTGGGCCTTCTGAAAACACAGGAGGAATTGCTGAAAGGTATTGGTAAAATAGCAGGGCTTGAGTAATTTAGTCTATAATCTCACTTCAAATATTGAGGTTACCCTTCTGAGTAAAAGCAGCATGTGGGCTCTTGTTTGTATCTCCAGCCATACTTAATGGTTTGGACTGAAAGCACTGTTAAACTCAAAAAGAGGTTTTTGTCTATATAAAGGAGAGAGATATAGATAATTTTGCCAAATAAAACCACTGTTCATCCAGTTTTGGGGGGTTTTTATACTACTTTCCTCTAAAAATTTACTTTGTGTATGGGCTAAAGTAAGGCACTGTATAAATAGGCACTTGTGGGACCTTACTGTGTCTCCTCTGAGGTAAATCTAGTCACCTTTTCTTCCATCTTTATGAGAAATTAGGTCTACATGTCTTACCACCATTAAGAGCACCACTGACAGGATGTGGAGTTGTTCTCATATTCCAGAAGGATGGCTCTATGGATCAGACCAATGGTCTGACAGTAAGCCACGGGAGATACCTTTAGCAGATTAAAATAACTCTGTAATTCTATGCCAGTGTTCAGTGATTCAGGGACTTCCTGACTCAGTTTCACGGCTTGACCTTGGCCATCAGCAAGACACCCACCCAGCCGCTGTCTCACTCCTCCTCCCCAACAGGACAAGGGAGAAAATAAGATGAAAAAACTTGTAGGTCCGATATGGAGTCCTCCATGAACAGCAGTGCAGATATCTGCTCAGATGTGGTCCTCCGTGGGTACAGGGGCACAACCTGCTTCACCATGGTCTTCACCAGGGGCTGTCGGGGAATCTCTGCTCCAGTGCCTGGATCTCCTCCTGCCCCTCCTTCTGCACTGGCCTTGGTGTCTGCAGGGCTGTTCCTCTCACATTTTCTCACTCCTCTCTGAGGAGAGACCATTGCTGCAGCCCCCCTCTGCATTATTCACATCATTGGCAACATTCAGGATTTTACCCCCCATTAACATTTGTATCTCACTCATTTCATCTCTGTTCCAGGTTGAAAATACCTATTTAACTCCATCCATGCCAAGAAGAATGATTCTTTCTTCTTAAGGAAACAGTTCTTCATAAGGATAACTCTGATAATCCTTGTTGCTCTTCGCTGTACCTTTTCCAGGACCCTGCTTTTGAGATTAAGAGTGTGGCTGTGTGCATGGAGAGGGTAGCTGAGTGGGGAGTGGGGCAGACAGGGTCTCCAAAACAACGTTCACGATACAAGCTTTCCCAAGGAAAGAAGATATATTCTCTAGCTTTTTGCTTTGTTTTCGCCTGTAGGCAACTTTTATTTATGCGCTGAATACAGAGTTAAGAGTTCTACCCTCTGCTTTTCCAAGATAAGGATATCACTTGAGTTCTCCATGTTATAGTTTTCACTATCTGCAGTAAAATAAAATATAACTTAATTATTAGCATAGCACATAAATAAAATTTGATATTTGAACAATGATTAAAATGTGAGGGTTATGGAGTAATGTGTATTTCATGTATGTTGTTACACCTTGTTTCAAAGAGACCATGACAGTAGAGTGACTTTAACATTTAACATTTAAACATTTTTGAACTGCAGGTATGTTTTTTAAAAGGTAGAACCTGTTTCCCAGCATGATATAATTGTAGGTTTCTTATACTTTTTGAAATGTAAAGTAAAACAATTACTCAGTTAAGGAATTAAATTATTTAAATTGCAAGTGGAATTTGTTACTGTTTCAAGTAATTTTTAAAAATTAATAAAACATTACTTAAATTTAGTGCTTATATCTCAAATATAATGTAATAAATTTCACATAAATGAATAAGTCATTATTTAATTTAAGTATTAAACCCAGATCATTTGCTAACGGTTGGTATGAGCCCGGAGAGCCTGTGGCTTTTCGTGCAGTAGACATTGACTATAGGATGAAACCAGTTTTATCAGTTGGTTTCCCTGACTGGGAAGCTGGGCTGGAGAGAGGAGAGGCTGGTACCATTGAGACCTGCAGGACTCAGCGAAAAAGCAAGAGTTGATGGAACTGATATATCTCATCGGTCTGCTTCATTGCACTTCCTATTTTAGGCACAGCACTGTCCTTGCCGTAGTTACAGATCCTGCGGAATTTTCTGTGGGATATATTGTTTAAAATGAGTTCTGCTAGAAGAGTGGTTGCACTGCAGAGAGGAAGTATGCTGCAGATCATGTCGGGAAACCTTTATGCTGTTTGACAGGCCCTGCAATCCATCCACATCCCACCTGCAAATTTGGAAGACCCCAGACACCTGCCTTTGGGCCTGACGGAGGAGACTGAGACTGAAGAACTGCAAAGGGTCATGCTTCCCAGACCAGCAGCCTCCCTAGCGTGAGCTGCCTGATGCAAAGCTGGAGAGCTCTGCAAGCCAAAACAGCGCTGTGATACACCATGAGCTCCAAGGCAGAATTTTGACTACCTACTTTTTTAAAAATTCTCTTTCATGGAGCTTTTGATACATCTGCACCCAAGTAGGTGATTTTCCAATTTGCTTTCTCGACGCCACTCTCCTTCTATGTTCTTCTTGCCTAAAATATTGTCTTGATGCATGGTTACTAATGTTTTGTGCCCATGGTTACTAATGTTTTGAGGCCAAACCCTCTTACTAAGTAGCCCTACATGTTCTCTGTGGGACCCCCAACTTGAGCTGCCAATCTTGGGGTTTCAGCCTTTTCAGAACAGGCATTACAGGATTTTGAAAATGCAACAGCTTTTGTGTATGGAAATTGAAGAACAACCACCCTATTTCTAAATACTCTTAATTAAAACAGTGTAATTAATGTCAAACCTTTATTTTTTTTTTTTTCCCTAGAGCTCATTTTTTTCCCTATAGCCAAGTTTTACAAAGAATGATTAAATTACATTTAATACAGTATGGTTTTAAAATTGCATTAATAAATACTATTTATTAGGTTATGATAATAATTTCTATGAAAAGCAATTGAGGGCTTCCAAAAATTGGCAATTAAACATGATATAAATTTATTCTGTCTGCTGACATACAAAACGCCTGTCACAAAACACAGCCACCTCCACATTGTTCTTGTGTTCCTGTCTTCATTTAATTACATAAAAGATTGCATTTTTAGTTCACCTTTCAAAACTCCATACGTATCAAGGGTACGGTATATTATACATGACAAGTGATACTGGGTATGTTTATCAAATCCAACAATATTTGTTCATAATTACTTTTTAATTGTGTAAATGACTTAATATCATTAGATGACAGTAACTTTATCTCTTCCCGATGAAAAATACATTACGGAAAGAAAGAGACTATTCAAGTGAGTTAGAACTTAAGGTACTCTTGAATCCTACTTCTCTTAGGGCTGGGATTTTTGCCATTCTGGTAAAAGACTAGTGTCAAAAGTTCATCAGTTCCTTGGAGACAGAGAGCCAGAAGGAAATTAAATTATTAATCTGTGGCTAGTACACCAGGTCTGACAAAAGCCTTCAGGTGTGCTGCTTTCTCATTTCCATCTAGCTCCAAGAGAGCCAGGTCATGCCTGATTTTCACCTTCTGGTTGTTAATTGGTAGCATTTGGTGAGCTGGTCTGCAGTTTTCCCTTTACATGGATTATTTTTATTAGAACTGAGCAATCCACCAAACTGGTATGCTTACTAAAACTCTTTTATTTTTATATAAACTTACACCACCGAAAGTAGTCACATTTTCATTGGAAGCTTTGACTTTGGGGCTGCTGGGGTTCTCAGGCTGTCAACCATCTCTGGCTACAGCGCGGCGTTGCTGAGCGGGCTACCCTACAGTACGGAAGCTGGAGAACTTGGAGAGCTACAGCTTGACACATCTCTTTGTGCTTTTATGTTCAAGCTCCTTTGATAGGGAACTTTCTTGACTTTTATGGGATCTTAGGTCTGGTCTCTAAACCTCAGGAACCGTTTTGGTGATACTCTAGGGAAATGGAGTAACCAATCGTTCCGTTTCCTCTCACTGCCAAAGTTTTGGACAGAAATGTATTCTTTTTCCTTACTTATGTATAATAGTATTTTATCTGCACAAGATGCCGATGTCTGCAATTAGCCTTTCAAATCAGGAAATCCTCTTCTGAATTCTTCAATTTCCTCCAGCACAAATGTTTTGAATTTTCGTTACCTGTAATTGCCTGCAGTTGTCTTTGTTCAAGAAGGAATACAGAGGTTAGAAATGGTGATTCATTGTGTATTTCTAGAGTTTCTTGATTGAAAGAATCAGCAATTCATGGGACCACATTCTTATTTTTGAAAGAATTTCATTAAGATGTCAAAATGCTTCAGTTTAATTAAATTAAGAATTGTATTTCAAATAGGTAAAGAATTATTTTTAAAAATTAACTTTATTTCTATGTCTTTTTTTTTTTTTTTTTCCCTCTGGCTATGTCATAGAATAGTAAGTCCCACATTGAGCTCATTATGAATGATGGCTGGGGAAGAGGCCCCCAAAAATAAACATTTCTCCATGTTGGTGTCCTCCGGTGCCAGTGTGTGTTTTTGCAATGCAGTTTTGCGAACAGTACCAAGAACAGTGAGCAGCTACGGGCTGGTATTAAAAGGCAGTGCAATATTGTTGGAAATTCCAGCAGAGGTGGTGGGGAAAAGGAATTACTTTGTGTCAGGTGTTGGCCACAGAACATTGTCAGTTTTTATTTTTATACAATGCCTAGCTTTCACTTTACCTAAAGAAAAATACTGTTAGGATTGTAACGAAAACAATTTTAAAGATATAATTTGACCCTTAACTCCTAAGATATTTCAATGTTTTGTGTTGTCTGCAAACTTACTTAGTAAACCTTCAAGCCCTGCATCCAGGTCATTTATGAAGACATTAAAGAGGGCTGGCCCTAAGATGGATCCCTGCGGAACCCTGCTAGTGACTGGTCGCCAGCCCAGCAACCAGTTGATCAAGTTGATTTGTATAGTCAGTAGATACTTCTACAGATAATTGGGATGACGGGAGGTGGTCCTTAGAGACAGAACTGCAGA
>JMFS01079653.1:0-46318 GCA_000699545.1 Podiceps cristatus
TTCTATGATTCTATGATTCTATGAAACAGAATTTTGGAGGTTTTTCTTGGAGAAAAGCAAACCTCAGGCAGAGCAAAACCCTAAAGGACTGTGTCAGGATGAGGTACTTAAAACTTCTGAGGATTTAGTGTTAATTGAAAAGGGGAAACATAAAACTCATTTTTAAAAAGGAAAAAAAAGGAAGACCTCAGGAACTACAGGCCAGTCAGTCTCATCTCTGTGCCCGGCAAGATCACAGAGCAGATCCTCCTGGAAACTATGCTAAGGCACATGGAAAATGAGGAGGTGACTGGTGACAGCCAGCATGGCTTCACTAAGGGCAAATCATGCCTAACAAATCTGGTGGCCTTCTATGATAGGATTACAGAGCTGGTGGATAAGGGAAGAGCAACTAATATCATCTGCCTGGACTTGTGCAAAATATTTGACACTGTCCTGCATATCATCCTTGTCTCTAAATTGGAGAGACATGGATTTCACAGATGGACCACTTGGTGGACAAGGAATAAGCTGGATGGTTGCACTCAGAGTTGCAGCCAATGGCTCGCTGTCCAAGTAGAGATCAGTGATGAGTGGTGTTCCTCAGGGGTCGGTTTGGGACCAATGCTGTTTAACATCTTTGTCGGCAACACGGATGGCGGGATGGAATCCACCCTCAGCAAGTTTGCCAGCACCACCAAGCTGTGTGGTGTGGTTGACATGCTGGAGGGAAGGGATGCCATCCACAAGGACCTTGACAGGCTTAAGAGGTGGGCCTGTGCAAACCTCAAAGTTCAACAAAGCCAAGGGCAAGGTGCTGCATATGGGCTGGGGCAATCCCAAGCACAAATACAGGTTGGGCAGAGAACAGATTGAGAACAGTCCTGAGGAGGACGACTTGGGGGTGTTGGTTGATGAGAAGCTCAACATGACCTGGCAATATGTGCTTGTAGCCCAGCAGGCCAACCATATCCTGGGCTACATCAAAAGAAGCATGACCAGCAGGCTGAGGGATGTGATTGTCCCCCTCTACTCCACTCTGGTGAGACCCCACCTGGAGTACTGCATTCAGCTCTGAGGCCCCAAACACAAGAGGGACATGGACCTGTTGGAACAGGGCCACAAAGATGATCAGAGGGCTGGAGCACCTCTCCTATGAAGACAGGCTGAGAGAGTTGGATGGACAGCCTGGAGAAGAGAAGGACCTGGGCAGATCTTCTAGCAGCCTTCCAGTACCTATAGGGAGTCCTACAAGAAAGGTGGAGAGGGACTTTTTACAAGGTCATGTAGTGACAAAACAAGGGGTAATGGCTTTAAACTGGAAGAGGGTAGATTTAGATTAGACATTAGGAAGAAATTCTTCATGATGAGGGTGGTGAGACACTGGAACAGGCTGCCCAGGGAAGCTGTAGATTCCCCACCCCTGGAAGTGTTCAAGACTAGACTGGATGGGGCTTTGAGCAACCTGGTCTAGCTGAACGTGTCCCTGCCCACGGCAGGGGGTTTGGAGCTAGGCGATATTTAAGGTCCCTTCCAACCCAAACAATTCTATGATTCTATGAAATTACTTTAGCATTACTATACTGTGCGTGCTTGACGTGGAAATGTGTTGAAGACTAAAGTAATGTAGTGCATATAAAATGCCCAAGTTAAGCATAGCTTTCAAACAAAATTAACAGTTAAGGGATTTCAGTTCAACACAAACTTTAAAAACACGTGAAAAAAACACAAAGGAAATTTAAAAAAAAAAAATCAAGTTGTAAACTAAGAACTGATGTATAAACTACTGCAGATATCACTCTTTCATCACCTGTTCAAATGTTCCACTGTTCCTTGAAAAATGAAAAGTGCCTTGGCCATTCATGAAAATAGTGGGCAACTGCCTCATACGTGCCATAAAGTAAAGGATGTTTGAACATTCTTTTTGAGTAGCTGATGCATTGTAATGCTCACATTTATGCCTCTAAATGTGACTGGAACTTTTCAAGGAGTGTAACAGCAGGCCAACAGGGTAACCAAAACTTAAAGAAACACTCCAAAACGGTACCATTTTTAGCAGTTTCATACGGATTTTTCCATCGAAATTACTCTTCTGCTTGCACATAAGAACAAAACATACTAACAGCCTGCTTCCAACAGCAATGAACAGCAGATGCACAGGTCAGGGTAAACTCTGGTCATGTTCATTTTTCTTTTTCCACTTTTTAAGTATTCACAGTTGCAGCAATGAGTTCCAGTTGGACTACACCTTTATAAGAAGATATGTGCTTGTCTGTCCTAAATGCGGCACGTAGTAACTTCCCTGATGCCTCTTCCTTCAAGGATCTTGCTCAAAAAACAAAGAACAAGCATTCCTCATTCATCTTCTCAGATGCCACTCGTTTTTCCACAGCATTCTGCCACATCTCCCTTCATCTGTCTCACAGTCTACAAAGTTGTTCCTCATATGGAATCCAATTCCCATTTTATGATCTCTCCTTACCACCCACTCCTACCGTATCCTCTGAAGATGGATCTACACACAGGGCAACAGTGAAGATTTATACTAGAACAAGAATAAGGATTCCCCTTTGGGTTTTTTTTGTATGGTGGGGTTTTTTTGGTGGTTTTGTTTTGGATTGTTTTTTTATCCCTTTCCTGATGATTTCTAATATTCACATTGGTTTCAGGCTGCTACTACTACACACTAAGGCAGTACCTCCAAAATATATTAGAAATCTCTTTTCTGCATAATAGGTAAACCAGAGTCCATCCTTTCATACGTTAAACTAACACTGAAATTTTTGCCAAACTGCATCCATCTGTATTTGTTGGAACTGAACTCCACCTTGACTTTAACTACAAGTCCTTCAGAAAACTGAAACTGAATTTTAATTGAACTGATTTTTTTTTATATGTAATTTGAAATTGAACTGAATTGTAATGCTCAGTCCTTCAGCAAATCTGACCCTCACTCTCACTTTTGAAGTGTCAACTTTTTTGTGTTTGTGTGGTTCTTTTTTGTTTTTTGTTGGGTTTTTGTTGTTGGTGGTGGTGGTGGTTGGTTGGGGTTTTTTTGTGGTGTTGGTTTGTTTGGGTTTTTTAAAGATTGTATCCCTGTGCTGTAGCCCTCCAAGATGGTTTCCTGTCTCTTGGAAACATTCTATACTTCTTATTTATTTTAATCAAGGCTCTCCAGTTTATAGTTTTTGATTTTTGAAGAGTGAAACTAGATGAAAGTGAATTTTCACAGTTTTACTACATCTGCATGTATGTTGAATCTAAATGTATTGTAGTAACTGTTAGGGAGCAGGCTTCAGCAGTAGTATATTAAATTAGTATTTTGAGCTGGTCAATACCAAGTGAAGTTGTTTCTCCTCCTTTCGGTTCCCTCAAATCACTTATGCTATCCAAAAATACACATACACATTTAGTATGCCAGTGTTGGCATCATGTGTCTACATATGAGTCATCACATAACTGTGAAAGCAACCAAATCTTACAGCATGACTGTTTTCCTGCTCCTACAAGCTCTCTCATTACCTTTAACAAATACAGATTACAGTCACCACGCTAGCTGGCAGCTGTGAATATAATCCTACTGCTGCGATCTCCTCCTCCTGGCTGGCAACTTCAGTTCACAGAGGCTTCTCAGTTACTTGTGTTCCAGTTACCTTGTTTACTGATTCAATTTACAACTGCTTTTTCAATAACATAGCAAATATTTGTAAGCCAAAGCTACTTAACATGATGGCATGAGTACAAAACCACTGCCATCTGAGAGCCAGGAAGGAAGCACTTCAGATCTCAGTTCTAATGTACTTGTATGTTGTTGACACAGATGCCCAAGTCTATATATTCCAAACTGTGCATAAAGCAAGCCTCTAGCCAGTTTACACAAGATTGCTACTGCTGTCAGGAAGAATGTGCACTATAATGAACCTCAACAAGGTGCTGTATCTCCAGCTTTTAGGGTCTGTCCTACAAAAAGGAAAAAAAAAAAAAAAAAAAAGAGACGGCAACAAACACCGCTGACTGCTGTGGTTTTCAGGCAGAATAAAGGAATTAAAGGTATTCTAGCTCTGCTGCCCTCAATGTGGTGTGATGTATGGGATTCATCACGTGTAGAAGCCTGAAAACCAATTTTTTACTTAAACACAAACTTAAATCTGAAAGAGATTAATCTTTGACTTTTGCCAGTCCTCAAGCAAATAGGACCTTGTCAGCAATGCCACATTTTGCTCCTAATTGAGGCACTTTTTGAAGTTCTGTCACCACAAACAGCATGTGAAGATCTTACGCTATAGTTTGCGCAAGTGGTCTAAATCAAACACACTTTATATTTAAGTAATTAGATACACAGTTTGCCTGTGTAAACCACAACTGTGTGAATCGTGTCATTCCTCTTCCATATCCCCAGCATTACTGTGGTCTTTTTGAAGAAGAGCCTCTGACAATTCTCAGATTGTATCTTTACCCCAATATGTTAGAATGTATTTCATTCCAGAGTTTTAAAAATTGAGAGGCAATGTATCATTTGCTACACTTGCCCAGGTCACATTTCAGTAAGGGCAGGAAACCCTAAAGGAGGAAAAATATGGCACAGCTCCTGTTGCTACCATGCCTAGCCATGCTCAGGCTTACAGATGTTCTTGTGAGAATTTAATGTATATGAGAAAAGAATTGATAAGTTTCTTAACCTGTAAACAGGAGAGGAGAACTATGATGTCTTCACTGTCAGATATGGAAGACTGTGTCTGATGTACTGCCTTTCATAGCTTTTCAACGGGTTGCGAAGTTAGACACAGAACATTTTCTGAGGTATGTGATAGCCTTTCATACCCTTCAGAAGGGTCGACAGTCAGGATTTAGCTTCAGTTGTGCAGTTCTCCTTCTGACTCCCAGGAAGATGTAGTTCCCCTTCTCCCTGACTGGGGAAGCTATCCACTGAAGTACAGCAAAGCTGTATACAAACTAGGAAATTAACAAACAAAAACTATACTTAGTGACAATCATGACTGCATCAGGATATACACATCCAACCCAAACCTTAAATGCGCAGAAATAAAGAGGGGAAAGACTGCTGTATTCCACCACACTTTTCTGTTGCCTAGGCACTGTTGATAACACACTCTGAAAGGCTTCCACTTCCACCTTTGATGGGGAGAAAAACCCAAACCTCTTGTGCTTTAGTATCAGCTACAAAAGAAGGTTCAGCACGCACTTTCACACTTTTCACAGGTTAACTTATGTTGCCTTAACACTAGAGTTCACTTGGTTGTGTTTGAGTGCAAATCTAATGGTAATAGGCTGCTGCCTTAATTTTTAGAAATGGCAGTGAAAGCCTTTGGAGTGTGCTACCAAACAGCATCATAGGCAGTATGAAAGTGGAAATGAATAAAGAAGTCCTTCCCTCTAGCTTTGTATTTCTATACTTTAGAGCGGGTGGATGGAGGGAGTGTAACCCAATGCAATCTTAAACAACACTAAATATAGCTCTGTCTGTTAATACTGGTTAGGTAAAATACCTACTAGATTAAGCAAAATATTTAATTCTCTTCTTGATGTGCAGAAGGGATTGCTGGATTATGGCTTGAGCACTACACAAAGTTTCCACAGTATTCTAACATCCCGACTGCTCTGGAGCAACAACCCACTAGTTAGATCAGTTGGTAGCTTCTAATAATGTGGTTTATTATGCCAGACAGACATTTAACTTTCAGGAAAAAAACTACCATGTAATGAAACATTCTTGTCTGATTTCTGGCTGAAAACCATGCATGTTCAAAATCCAACTAGTATCACAGAGACTGGAATAGATCTCGCCTATGACCTCTAGTGGGAACTATCGAGCAATTTGGAGGGACTGGGGAGAAAGAAAAATAAATTCTTTAGTTTAGAGTTACACCTAGTATTTCAGAAATCCTTCTGTAAGGAAGGCCAGTTCTCAAGAAGTAATGTTTTAATTCAACACGATGTGAAATTAATTTAGAGAAAATAAAAAAATACCTCAACTGTCAGATGAAACAGGTTCATCCATGAACTCAGTAAAATCAGATACTCTTCCCAAATGGGAATTATCCTTCATCCTCACAGCTACTAAAAGCAGATTATGCTTTTATTCTCCATTTTAAGATATGAATATCTTTAGGAAACACTTTAACAAACAGCATTTTCCAACTTCAGAACTCATTTGAAAGTGTTTTTCAGCTCAAACGTTTACAATGATTTTGACATTGAGTAGGAGTTATCTGAAGTAATACCTCAGAGAAGTTTTCTAAGAGCAGATGTATCAGTTCTGGAGCTGAAAGGAGGTTTCATCACACCTTATATCTCACATGACATTCTCTAGGTTGAGACTAGAAACTAAAGAATTACAGCCTTTCTGGAATTTGTTACACATCAGTGATGAGACTTTCTTTTCAGAACATGAGAGAATCATTGCAATTACACCTGCAATTGCCAATTTTACTTCCAAGAAACAGTGGCTTTGGGATCTCTGATCAAGCATGTTGTAAACATTCTCCAATGTCCTTTACTTCACAACCTTCCTCTAATGGGCCTACTTCTGCAGTTCCAAGAATCTAAGCCTCATGATGGACATGATTTGCAGTATGTCATAATTACCTACCATAATTAGTTATCACCTGCTCAGAATCAGAAACACTATTTTTTTAATCTCATTTTTATAACTGCACTATAGATTAAATTGTGTATGCACTTAGGCCAGTCAGTGTTTCATTATATAGTGTGTGTGTGCTCGGAGTTCAAAGGCAGCTCAATTATTCTGAATGGAGCCTGAGAGATTCTTAAATGAACTATAGCTTTCACTTTTGAGAAGCTGCTTCTCGCATTTTTTCTCCTGACTTGAGTAAAGCATCAATGTGCTTCCAACCTTGTCTGTGACATATCCCAAGGCAGATGCTCTAAGATGGATTCTTTTACATCTACATGTGTTTCAGTGATCTGGTTGACACTCTTTTCTTCCTGATGCAAGAATCCTGAGAAAGCAAGCTTCTACCCACATAACCACAATGACTGTTTTTCTCTGCAGAGTTAAGACAGTTTTTGTACTTCTAAAGAATCGGCTGCTAGAAATGAAGGTGTAATATTAATGGGTCATAGCATTAATTTCCCTCTCCCTGCTTTCCCACCTCACCTTTCCAAGTCGCAAAACAATTCTAACCTGTTCTCATTAGAAAGTGGGCTGATCTAAACTTGTGGTAAGACCAACTACTAAACACACACATGCACAGATGTACCTAACAATTTTGTTTTCACAAAGGAGAGATTCTTTTATCCTTACTTGTTTCCAAATAAAGATGTGACAACAGTTTAGAAGACAGAGGACTACCAAGGCTATAGTTAAGACTCTTCACCTAAAGCCTTACTTTTACGTGTCTGAATAGTGGACACCATGCGTAAGAATACTGTGCAAACAAGGACAGGCACTTAGTCCTTTACTTGAACAGGATGATGTAGTACAGTGAATACTTATGTAAAAGTCACAGAAGGGAATACACTATTGAAATTGCTTCTGGTGCACTAGAATTTAAGTTACCTCTAGGACTCTTCACAACTGTATCTTCAGTACATCAAAAATACGGAAACAGAGATCCTGAAGTTTTGAAAAAATGCTCTAATAACAAATTTTACTTTCTGTTGCCACTTCTGATACTTATTTCTTTATGGAATGACTTGTACATATATCTGATTTTCTCAGGCTCTTCTTTTTCTTAAGTCTGTAACATTTCTATATGATTGTGCATCCTGAAGCAATACACTGACAAGACATGGGAAAAAAAGTTAAGAAAATGGACTGGGTTGGATTGTTCCCCAGAAAATACTCTTTAAGACTTCCTGGGAAAAGCAGAAATTGTTTTCTAGAGAGAAAAATACTGCTCCTCTCTGTTTCTAAGGTGGTAGCAGCATGGATAAAGCAGCTAAAAGATTCTTGCTGGCATGAAAAGCAAAGGCAAAAACATTTTTACTGTAGTACAAGCAGCCATATCTACCTTCTCTGCACTGCTAATTGCACAGCAATTACAATTGCTGATGCAGGAAAATACAGTGGTACAGTTGCTGATTTTACACAGCACTTTTTGTTAGAAAATTTACCTAATCCACAGATTAACACACAATCCACAATAAAGACAGAATCAAAATTCTTGGAGCTCTACCAAGGTTAGATTAAGTAACCATACTGCTCTCTATATCTGACAAAAAACCCACGATCTTTGGTGGTAAAAGTAAAATCTTGACTGAGAAAGCCGGAGCAAATACAACTGTAAGAGGTTTCTTTGCTTGCAGTTCCACTTCCAACTTAGTCACATCAGACAAGAAGGTCCTACACAGCTTCCTCGTAAATTTTGTTTTCTTGCCTACTCATTTCCTAACATAAGCATCTCTGAAGTTAGATGAGCATTCGCTCTTAATTCCAGGAAGATTAGCAGAGACTGAGTTATCTTCCACAAAAGTATTATCTTTATTTCCTATGCTTTCTGAGATGAAGACCTCATTCAAGGTATTAAGGCTTTATGCTGCCCCTTCAGTAGCTCTATGTTCTTTATAAGGGAAAACTTATAACCAAAATATTGCAAGTGCCACCTGGAAAGCATATAATACACTTTATCCTCAGAAAAAACATGCAGCCTTTTTACAATCTCTTGGCAAGTTTTCTGCCAAGAGAGAAGTAATTCCACCCCTTGGGTGAAGAGGGTTAACCACTTCATGCTACATCTTATCATATAGGATGAATAATCCAGAGCCAACAGATACAAGATTAGCAAGTGTCAAGCTGCCTTCCAAGGAAAAGGATATGGAAGAAAAAGGTACTCCTTGGCCACTTTTGCCTATGTATCATGGGACTTGGTTTACTTTCTGTGCAAACATGCTTTGTTTCTGCCTGGTTACAATAAGTGAGACAAATATTCTAATGTCTAATATTTCTGCTATTTATTTCTAATCCTCAAAGAACAGACATGTCCAACTGGACTTCCACACATCCTCTGCAATCTCTGAAAACACTGTGTCCAGTGAAAGAGAAGAGCATTGAGAAAGGTAACTTCAGAAGGATTAAATTTGATCTACATGAGGAGACTTCCCTTCAACTGCCTTGATGGGAACTTCGTATATTTAACAGATAAAGACTGGTTTCACTACAATCTGTTTTTCTATCACTTCTGAAAAAGGGAAAGAATAAGGCATTGTCCTTGAAAGCCAAGCAAAAAATTCCTCCAGTATAGCTGTTCTGAAAAAACTATATCCAAGGAAAACAAAATATACTTAGCAGTTTCTTCTTTATCTAGTCAAAGAAAAAGTTTTCTCTGGGGTAGAGAAATCTGTCATTTGTACCATCTGGAGACAAGTCCTGGGAATTCTTCCTGACAGCTGACACTAAGTCCAGACTCAGAACAAAGATGTGGTCTTCTGGAGGCCTAACTGTAAAGATTGACATAATGGAACAAAACTTTCATTTGTTTCTCTGTACTATCACATAACATGAAGAGATTACAAAATCTGGTATAATCAGAAATGATGAATCCCAATGCAATATGTTAGATATCCTCCATTATTCTTCAGTTTAATAAACAGTAATTTTAGATTTGGCTAAGCATAGCTGCCTCTATCAAGAACTACAAGAAAATGTAAACAGGAATAAAGAAAGTATTTTACAATGTAGGTGTCCATATCTGGTGGTGAAAACAAGAAACATGTAAAGTTATTCGATTCTCAAAGTTTGTAGCTTACAGTAATAAGTACAAAAAGAGTATCTTACTGATTGTCAAAGGCATGAAGCAAGTTATTTAAGACAAGACTTGAGCTTAGCCTCATTGTGTCATTCTCTAGCATGACCAGCTCCCCCCCTTATAATCTGCAGATGAATATAAAATTAAATGATTTGAATCTGAGAGATGACTGGGCCACTGAAATATTCTAATTATGCACAGAACCTGTAATATACTTCTGCCTATATGTAACCATGTATCTGTGACTGTGTATAGATACAAATATACTTCATACACAAAAACCAGTGAACCGCCTGATATGTGTTTCTTCTAGCCTGCAAGACAAAGATTACTGGTCATAGCTGTAAAGGTTACCTGGATCTGGGCTCTGTTTCCAGCTGTTATATTAGATATTGTCCAGCAAGCTTCCTTTTTGATAGATTCTTTTGGGCTGCTTAGCAAGTGCAGTAAACTCTGAAGGGCTGAACAATTCAGAATTACCTGAAGAAAAACAAACAACAAAACCCACACCTTAGAGGAAATTTAGGATAAAGAATCACAAGAACAAGGAATACAATGTCTTCAAAATCTAAAAAGCATATCCCATCAGATGATCCAAAAAAGTTAAAACAAAGAAACAAAGAAAAAAAAAAAAAAAAAAAAAAAAAACCCCAAAAAAAAAAAAAAAAAAAAAAAAACAAACCCACAAACCCAAACCAAACAAAAAACCCACACGAACACCAAAACATAAACTAAGTAATTCAGGTAAGAGATCGTGCCTTCATTATCATTTCAGTGTGACCTGAACACAAGAAGATACTAAGCCCATTATGACCAAACAAAAATAAGGTGACAGTATTTTCCTGTCATCTTGTTTTCTGTATTTTTGTATACTTGGAAGCTCCAACTACTTCTGTTTTCCACATCAGCTGGCACAGAGAGGCAGACTGTTGCCAACGTCATGTCCAGTGACATTATGAATAGGCAATTCATATTAAAAAATATTGTAAAAAATGGCAATTTTATAGAGCAGGAAAGCTGCAGGAAAACGTATTTCCAAAATCAAATTTTTTAGTGCTCAAAGTACATGAGAAAATGCCCCTGAACAGGGATGTAACAAGACAGAATACTTGATGTCATGTGTGATCGCTTTTTTACTCTCTAAAAGGGCTTGACAAGATTAAATGACAATTTTTTTTTTAAATAAAATTCCAACATCTTACTTGTAAGTCAAAAATTGAAAGAGCCTATGAAAAAGCATGATAGTGTCACTTTGTATGGCAAAAGCAGGCAGCTTAAAAGAACAGCGTGGTACAGAATTTTATGAGAAATTCTTCAATCTGTAGAGGTCAAAAGGATGAGAGAGTCAAGCTGATCATGGTGATGACTTCTGATTGTGGAATCCGTAAACTGAATTCCCTTGCCCATTCTGTGCGCCCCACCAAGCCTTTCTATTCCACATTAAGATTAAAAAAGCAAAGATTATGGTTCAGGATGGTATCAGGTATCTGCTGAGACTTTTTTTTTTTTTTGATGACACTACTATTGATGGTTTTGGCCATCTCCAAGCACTGGCGATTGTCAATAGTTGGAAATGCTCTGAGGTTGTAGAGAGAAGTTTTCAGGCAATGTTGTGTTCATATTCAAAAGTGTATCAACTGTCAAAGCTGGGGTCTTCCTTCTGATGATGGATTTTTAGATGCGTTATGTACCCCTCTTTAGCATACAGCAGAATCTGCAGGCAGGACTATCAAGCTATCCTACTTAAACAGTTCTTTAGGATTTTAGGAAAGCTTATGGTATGCATGTCTGAAAAAACTGTGCAACAAGAAAGTTTAAACATTTTCTTGAATTAAAATCTAAGATTTACACAGTATTTAGTAATGTGTATTACACATGACTTAGTGATCCCTTGTGGTTTTATTTTTAATGAAACTACAAAATCAAAAAACACACCTCAATCGTTCTTATGACTGATTTGCAAAACAAGTAACATTGAAAAAAGTCTGAGAATGCCTATGCAATTCAGCTACACAAAATACTGCAGCAATCAAAAAATCATGTTAACCTCCTCCTAGTGCAAGATATTCAAACAGTGTCCTGCTGCTGCTAACTCAGCTTTATCTCTGATCTCATTATCACAGAACTACAGAACACCAAAGGATATATTTATACAAACCAAAAAAGAAGCATTGAAAGAAGCCTCAAGATTAGGAACCTGGATTTTAACTTGGTCATAATTTTCATGGAAGGAGTAATTTAACACTTTGAATGGGAAATGCATCTACAGCTTTATGCATCTATACCTCATTAAAAGCATCTTTCTCCACACTCTTCAAGTCATCACACACCTCTAACTGCTACCACTGCCCTCTGGATGTCCAACTCTCTGCCTCCACTGCACATGCCTCCTCGTTTGCAGCTACTACCACTTCTTGATCCCATTTCAGCCATCAGTTTGACTAGAGTCAACAGCCCACCACAGCAAGCCTCTTTGAGCCTGTCACTTCAATCCAATTTGGTTGTGCATTTGCTAGACAGCTCTGAACCACGCAGGCATGCTTTTTAGTTCATTAACTAGAGATGGAAGTCAAAAGTTAGTGAAGTTTTAAAAGCAGTAGCCTACTCTACTTTTCTTCCTCAAATTACCAGTTAAACCTCATCAAAGAGTGTCAGAATGCACAAAGAGGTGGGAAAAAACTTTAACGTAAGGTACAACAGCAGAAGCCCGTAACTAAAGCTGCTGCTCTACGTGTAAAAAGATCGCCACCAGCCAGTGGATCACAGGTAACACATGTATGGAAGGCACGGACTCTGCTCCCACAGATTTTAAAAATGGGCAGGAGTTGCTGTCTCTTGCAAAACCTACCAAGCAGCAGGGTGACAACCTAGTACCTCTGAAGCACAAGGTTTCCTGGCTCCCAGTTTAATTCCAATACAGTGGTGGGAGTCACTGCCTCCTACCAATGTTTCTCCAAAATTGTGCCCAGACACAGTTACATACCATCCAAAATCTGACCACTCTTTTTTGGTACGTTCATCATAGACTGTCAACAGCATCAGATGTGACAGGCCTTTGAGGGCCCTACCATGACATATCATTCAGCACAGAATTCAGCCTAAGAGGCAGACTTGCTTTAATCAAACCAGTAAAAAAAAAAAAAAAAACCACGAAAAAAGAAAGGCAACAGCCCACACCTCAAAGGGTACCACAGAGCTATATACAAATCCCAGACATACAGCTATAAGAATCACCAACAGTTCAGGATTGAACAGAGAAACTATGAAAATGACATGTTTTGAGGCACCTGTCATCAGTCCTTCACTTTCAAACTTCAAAAGGAACAAGAGGAGGTGCTTGTGAATGGGTTACCACAACTAACAAAAAGAAGAACTGCAGTACAACACAAGAGAAAGTGAATCCATACCTGGGTCTGGATATCATCTCCTGTGACAATGTTTCCAACAGCTCGTAAGGCAGGAGATACAACTTTGTAGTCATTATGCCTAAAATTAACAAGGAAAGATCTAAGTGTTAACAATCTTGAAACATCTCCATCTTTACACCCTCAAAGAAGGAACATCCATCAGCCAGGGTAAAACTTCCCTTTTAACCTGACTTAACTCTCACTATGTGAATCAAAACACTCTGATTTTGAACTAATGGTAAGTCTTTCTAAGGTTTCTAAATATTTAGGCTTTTAGATATCATTCAGCAGCATAAAAATAAAACATGGGATTAAAAGAATACAAGTACTTCAGAGTATAGGTATCCTTGGGAGGGAAAAAGTAATCAGCTTCAACTGTGAAACACACTTAATACAGCACGCACAAAGGCAGAGAATGTGATAGAGGAATACAGATAGAAGCTGTATGTTTAATTCATATAGTTGTTTAATCAACTTCTGTCATCATATCCACCCCCCCAACATGATTGTTAAATTAGGATTGGAACAGGAAGGGTGAAGTAAAGAAATTTTTTTCTCAAATGAAAACACTTCTTTATAAAAAGGTACCTTATGTAATACATTCTATTCATTAATCCAGCATCAGATTTGCTTTAATCTTAAAAGCCTTAATAGTCGCTTTTATTTACATCATGGAAAACTATTATTTCTTGTTCTTAGGTAACCGAATACTCCACCTCCTTCCCTTAAACCTGAAGAAATGGCTCTGAACAAGGCCAGGCTCCCTGATTCAAATTCCCACAGCTACACTTTACTGACCGAAGTGTGTGTAAGACTTCAGGACATTGTTTACATTTCAAGTCCCTGGTACTGTCACTTCTAGTAAATTTACCATTTCTTACATTTCTGTCTTTGATATTCTTCAGCAATTCCATTGGTAGGTAATTATAACATGGACCTCAACGGCACTGAGAAAATTCCAGTATATATAATAGATTTTTCAAAATTGAAGCTGTTAGGTGTAGGAAAAAAAAATCCTAAGAAACAAAAAAACTAGTACCAAGAAAATTTCCATTGTTTCTGTTACTCAGGACAAATAGAGAAGACTGAGCACAGGTAAAACAAACTCAAATCTTGCTTTTTGGAAATTACTACATTTCAAGACATATCTAATTACACTTCCTATTGGTGGAACCTTGATTTTAGGGAAAAGAGCACATAGTACATCTGCCCACAATAAATTCCTTACATCAGCAATTCCACAAGTCTTCTGCAGACTCCTGCATCAATCACAGCCTGGATTTTATCATTAGGGCCATCAGACAAATAGGACAAAGCCCAGCAGGCATCAGCTAATACATCCGTATCATTGACAAAGAGCAGCCAGGAAAGCACACTAAGACAAGGTGAAACCTGTAAGACATTAAGAAGAGGTACATACATTATGCAAATAAAAGGGCCAGAAGATCTATTAACATGACAGTTAGATTTGTATGTGACATTATAGGACTAGGCACTGGCACCTCAAGGTTTAATAGTCAGAAAATTTCAGACCTAGGCAGTACTTCTGTGCAGGACTGTAGCTACACAAGTACAGAGGAGCACGTCAGCAGAAAAGCACTATGAGAAGTCTTCAGCCTCTACAGTACAATGTCTGGCAACTTAAACTCATACTTGTCTGCTAAGATGGGCCATACTTTGCACCACAGCAGACAAGAGGCACAGTTTTGTTCTGCTGTGGGATGGTCATCTCCAGTACAAGAACAGTAACAAAAAACTAGGAGGCAGCAATATTAAAATAGTGGTTGTGAATGTCTGCCCAAAGGACTAAATACATTCAAAAACTTCATCTTTAAGAACCCCATACACTGTTTCAGAGAAATTCTGAAATATTTCTGCTATTTAGTTTAAGTTTCACCATCTTTATGGCTTACTTGGCTACCACCACCTCTCAACACATTTCCTTTTAAACATTTTACCTTGGCAAAATCTGGAGGAGGATTTTTCCCTCTGCAGAGGTTGGACAGAGCCCATACAGCATTTCGGGTCATAGTGAGACGGTTCTGCTTTGAAAGCAATCTAAAACAAACCAACAAAAAATTCCAACCTTTGCTTTTTGAAAAGCAAAGCCAGGCAACCCTGCATGGTCAACTGCATGATCATTAAAATAAACTCAGGCCTACAATTTAACATACACTAGGGAAAATTAGATTCCCACCCCCCACCCCCAAAAAATACATCCTAAGGAAAATCAGGCTTGATGACTGGATACTAACACACATACTAGACACATGAATCTTAGTATCCCAGACAAGCACAATAACCATTACAGTGAAAGTGCGTTCATTTAATTGCTTAGATACTGATATGGCAGATTAACAGTTAACATTAATGGTAGTTTTGGAGAGTACTCTCTTCACTGAACTACATTTTTACGTCAGCCTCAGACTATCAGCCTCTCTTTTACACTTTTGTATGTTGTTTGCTAGGGAAGGAGAACAAAACTTACCATCAGAAAACACATATAAGGTTTAGGGTTTCCCAAGCATTCAAGACAGCCACATTTCTCACAGCTAGCACTGTTTACAGACTTTCTGTGCACACTGGCTCCAGTCCTGGCACACGACAGCCTTGCCCACTGGGTTCTTGTTAGAACACGATTCTACAGACCACCCAGATCAGTCTCTTGCTGCAGTTGTTAAGGAGTGGTATCCACACACCAGAGTTCAGCTTCTGCTCCGTAAGACGCAGGAAGCCCAGTGATGTGATGAACTGCAATACTGACACTTTCACAGGACCTGCATACCAAAACTGCTCCCTCATATTAAGACTTACATCGCTGACCAAAGCTGCTACAGCCACTGGTACACTGTGAGTCCCTTTAAGTGAGTGATCAATCCTAACACTGACAAAGATATCCGTGGAGCTGGCTAAGTCAAACAGAATGTAAAGCCTCTAAACAAGGCATTTTCCTCACAGCTTAGAAATGACTAGCCATAGCACTTTTTGTCCTAGCAGGACTTCCACAACTGTAACAACTCAGTTTCTTTTTCTCATAGCCATCTCACACTGTACCAATGTCTCTATGAGAGCAATGGACAACTCCACTGCTGCAAACATAGACTACAAAGGACAGAGACCAAGTAATCCTAATTTGGCCATGACAAGACAAGGTGGTGTCACTGTTTCAGCAATAATATGGTCCTTCAGCTGAGGACCATTAATGTAATTAGCAGACTAGAGAAATGACACACAACAGGGGGGTTAGAAACCTGAATTTGTTCAGCCTTAGAAGGAGGCTGTGTAAGAGGAGATATAACTGTTGCCTACAACAGTTTAACAGATGGATACAGAAAAGAGGAAGCCATATCTTTCTCAAAAGTGCGTAGTAACAGGACAACATGCAACTGTCACAAGGTAAAACACAGGAAATTCTGATTAATTATCAAAACATTGTTTTTCACCATGTCATGGTCAAATACTACAACAGGTCGCCCAAGTGGTTACGGAATCTACCTTTGATGTTCCAAATTCAAATGGTTAAGTAGTTGAGCAATCTAATCTGATCTCATCTGCTATGAAGAAAGGGTTTGGCTAGATGACCTCCAGAGGTGCCTTTCAACTTCAATTATTCTATGACCCTATAATAAGCCTAGGCATCCACCCACTCTGTAGAATAAAATAGTTCCAGCTTAGCTGCTCCTAAAACATGTTTCCATTTTAGCTCCATTACAAAAGTAGTTCAGAAACCCACATTAAAAAGTCTGATTAGTCCACAATAAAATCATCATTCTTCAAGACAAAAAAAAAAATATCCCTTCAGTCTTACCAGACACTCAAGTAAAATTCTGGAAAGCATATTAAAACAGACTTACTGCAATAAAGGGGGCAGGATATTACAGTCCAATACATAGTCTCTGCACATAGTGCTGTCTCCAGCAATGTTGCCAAGAGCCCATACTGCCTGCAATGAAAAACAGAATAGTAATTGCTTTTATTCTCATAATTCAACGAGTTTAGTGTCTGTATTACAGTAGGAGGTACTCTGTTCTCACTGTTAGATCCTGGGACAGTGTACAGAAGGGGAATGCATTCTGGTTGAGTATTACGTATATACACCCAAGCTCATTATATTATTCAGGAATATTTACACATATCTAAGAGGAATACCAAAACAGCCAACATGTATGTCTCCAAAGACTTTGCAGGCAGACATAACCTTGCTCTGTCCACAACAGAAGAGATGAGCTTATCTCCTCAAGCTTAGTAACATACTAATTCTATGCTCCTCCTGGTTCAAAGCTGGTTCTTCAAGACCAGATGTTCATAGCATATGTCAAGCAAGTTTGTATCTACCCAAAAATGTTTGTGTAGAACAGCCCATATTAGTATTTCCTAAGAAGCCATAAAAGCATGCGTTGTTTACACAGTCGTATTAAGAATGCTGACACCAACTAAAATGAAAATAAGAATCTATATGCAAGATAAACCAATATTCAGAATCAAAGAGTTAAGATGGGCATTGGCATATACTTTTTAAGAGAAAACTGTACAAGACAGAATCAGTGTTGCCTATTAAGACATATGCATGACAAAATGGAAGGACAAATTATTTTCTACCTTGGACATCAATGCTACTATAACCCTTCATTTTGAGAAAAGATCTAACATATCAGAAGATAATACAAGAAGCATAAAATCCATCTTCTGTAATATGATGAGAATTAAGTATTCAACTAGTTTTGATTTATATGTTTGGGTCAAGTGGTGGTTTTGATATCTCTGTCCACTAGTATGATAGCTACAAATGAAAAAAATCAGAAGTTGTCTATATGAAGTGTAAAATCCATTTTATGAATTCCATGCGATTTACAGGCAATATTTTGTCACTCAAGGAAGTATATGAAACTTACATTTGCTATTTATTTCAACTTAGCAGAGGGCCGTCATATCAAATAGATATGTACCTGCTTATTTGGAAAGACCCATACAATGTCTACACAACCACTGAGAACACTTTCAATACCATACACAGAGGACAAAAGTAATCCTATTTATCATGGACAGAAGCAGAATGTCCTCCCCAGTTAAAGACTATGTATTTATTTGAAGTAAAATGTGTTACAGTGCATAACTGTTCCTCCAACTGAACATACGCAAGTTCCCCACACATAAACGTTAACTTCTCTCTCCATATCCTTACTTGAAATAAATTATTCCTCTAAAAAAAAAAAAAAAAAAAAAACAAAAAAAAAAAAAAGACAGACTAAGTCAAATTTGTTACCTAAGGGAAATATTCGGATAATCTGAAATAAGCTTGTTTATTCATTATCAATAAGATGTCAACTCAATTGTTGCATTAGATTTCTACCATAACATGTTTTTAAACAGTGGCAAAAAGATGTTACTTTAAAAAACAAACTCCCACCACTCTAGAGGCCCAAAATCACTAGGTAAATCTCTGCAAAATTAACACAGCTAAAACAAGATAACAAAACGTACATACAAAATGTAGATACAGATGTCAGCATGCTAGATACAAAATAAAGAGTCTCCTCTTGTGTATCAGTATTACCAATAACACCATGGATAGGTCGATTGTAAGTCCCTGAACTGCAAGTTAAGAGACTAGGAAACTATTCTGGGGAAGGATTAGTTTGTTTTATTCCCCTACTGTTTTCCAGGCTTTTGCTGTCAGCCACACTCAGACACAGGGCACCAGGCTACACTGACCATTGCTGTGAAACAGCACAGTCATTACTACGCAATATCCCCCCAAAACTGATCTTCATCATGAAACCTTATTTTTCATTTCAATTCTTATTATTTTACAACTGTTGTGACAACAGTTTGTCTGAAATAAAAGTATAACCTTGGGTCTGGCAGCCTCATGGACTCCAGAGAAGCCAGCACTAGAAAAACTTAGCTTAACAAACACAACATATGCCACCTCCTGAAAAATGTCATTTGTATCAGAACAGTAAGAAGCCATGCTTATTGCTGTGCTTGTATTTCTCCAGAAATGAGAAGCCCAAGGAATGAATCAAAGGTTTCAGCTGATTCTAAATAAACTTGTGGATCTTTTAAAACCATTTAAGGGGAAAAGTTAGAATTTGCAGTAATTTCCTCTTATTGAACATGAGGATAACTTTGTATGAAGGTACAATCTCCTCACCTGAACACCCTTACACACATTAAAACACCCCTGGAAGCTGTATTTCGCTTGTCTGTGGACTTTGTTCTTGCCATTATGGTAATGTCTATTTTTAGGGTTTTCAACAGTGATAATCACTTAATCCAAGAATCCATTCTGACCCTGAATGACAGAATGGCTTTGCAACAGCAAATCTCACATAAGAAAGTCTGACCAGAGAAGTCAAATAGCATCTCTACTGCTTTCTCACTCTTGATTATTTTATGGCAAAAGAAGTCTGTCCGAGTAGTCTGATATCACAGGACCTGGTAAGAGAGGATTTTGCAAGAAATCCTTGTAATGCAGTAAGATGCAATGAAATTGAAATAACTTTAGAAAAATATGCAAAGTTTCATTCAACAAGGAAGATGTCCTTCCTTAAAGAATTATTTCAGCTCTTCAAACAAGTGAGGAACATAAGTCAAGCTCATTTAAACTCTTCTCAGACACTGCTATAAATACAAAGCTTTGTCATAGTTCCCACAGACAAACATGAGAACAATGACAAGCATCTTCAGGGTTTGTTTGTCTGAATAACATTCAGTGATTTCCATTGCTTCTTTTATACACTCCTCGAGATACAAATGGCTTGTTTGCCATAACATTTTGGCTTCATTCTACACATTCCAAATGTTTTTATCTTCTTTTTTGGATAGTTGCAGAGGTAAAAGGATATTTAATTTCAGTAAATTTCAGAGTTTATTAAAAAAAAAAAAAAAAAAAAACAAAAAACACACCACTTTTTAAAAAACACTCCATTTCAGTACTTTCCAATATCCACATCCAGACCTGAAAATGAAAAGAATCCATAAACATCTTTCTTTGGACATCTTCCTAGACAATAAATGCTATAGGGATGCCAGTAAGAATTCTTATGCTTCGGATTTGCAACATGTGACTCAAAACAAAAATGAAGGAAATACAAGTATTGGCTAATGTTTCTTTACATTTGGGAATTTTCAGTACTTATGTTTTTCAATTGCTTTTAAGGACAGACTTACGGTTGGACTCAATGATCTTAAGGGTCTTTTCCAACCTAAACGATTCTATGATCTTAGATAGCAAAGTTGTGTATAAACTAAAAATGCAAATGCTGTCTTGCCAATTGACAGCATCTATTTTTATACGCCTGTATAATTTTCCATTTATTGTTAACAGTAGAGTAGGGATTGTTGCAGGTCTCCTATTTATTTTACTCATTATTAAACCCCACTGTTTTTTCTTGCAATGCTGGACAACTTCAACAGTCAATAACAGTAACATGCAAATTTTCTTGCCGTTGAGCCATGTGGTGTCTTCCCTGAACAATGCATGTGCTTTCTGACAACCCTCCACTTTGCCCTGGATTCTGAAGGCTCTTAGACGTTATTTCATTAGGTCTTTGATACTTAAACCAAATGCTAAACCAAACACCAACAGGGCTTTGAGTTTGTGCCTCTCAGTGGAGAAGAAATCCTATGAAGTGTAACTTTTTACATTTTTAGCTGCTGACTTGGGAAATGTATCTATTGCTGGGATGAAGACAGTGAAGATTAGCTTGCATACAAATGTGACTGGATTCGTGGACACAAGACAACAGAAAGAAATTCTTAGGAGATGACTTCTACTATGCCCCAACACAGAAAACACCTTCCTTTCAGTGGCTGGGGTGATCATAGTTCTTTATTTCTCACATCTCATCCACCCAAACAGAGAAAGTAGCTCATACTTGTGCCTCAACTGTCTTTCCTAATTTTGATTACTAAGACCTAGTTAGTAGGACTGTTGATGTAAAAGCCAAACAGAACTTGGACACCAGACTCACAGGTCACCGCTGTAAAACAATGGTTACCGAAAGGAACAGCAATAGAACTAGAAATGGAAAAATAGTGAGAGAAAAACATGTTGATTGCTTTAGCAGAAAACACAAATGTTCCCAAAGAACAGGGCAGCTGGGGATGCTCCTGCCACAGGATGTCCAGCAGAGCACAATGACACATATCTGTCACTGTGAGACAATCTCAATCATCTCAGACAGGGAGTGTAATGCCTTGCATGGTTTTTGAAGGAAATTCAATGTTCATCAAAGAAACCCAAGTTGACATCTGGGTTTTAAATACCTCAGCAAGTGAATTCAGGAAAGAACTGCAGCTAAGACACTGCTGAAGCTCGATCAACCTTAAGCATTTCTAAAGGGCTTTGATGGAGTCCTTCAATATAAATAATTTTAGGCTGGCATATCTAAATTTCTAGATGTCTTTTGGAAAAAAAAGAAATGTGGTAAGTGGAAGAAGGCTAGGACATATGCCACTGACTAAATCTAAAAATCAATACAGCAAAAACAGAAATGGGTAGAGATGGGAAGACATAGCCAAAGTGTTTTTCATAAATAAAGGAGATGAAGTTTCTGTAACTCATTTTCTTTGATGGGGAAAATGGATGCCAAATGGTTTGACCACTAATCAGAGAAAGCCTGATACAATCTGAGCAAGACTGATATATAATGCAAACAAAGAATTAAAGGATGGTAGGGTTAGCCTGCATGCCTTAACAGGAAACACATCTTGTAAAAAGACATAAGAAATTATTTCATTAATACATGTTGTTTAATAAACAGTTATAAAGATTCTATAAACCTGCTGATATAGAATCACACTAGACTCAAACTAGCATATGCAAAAGAAACAGTGCAACACATTAGATTAAAACTGGCTTATAAATATGAAAAATAACTGTTGGGAAAATGATGATCAGACAAGGTAAACTGGTATCTGTTCCTGAGCCACTGCTAAGGGAAGTTTGAAATAAAAGACAAATTCACTGGTGTAAGTCTGTAAGACTGACATACTTTAAGACAAAAACTGTGGATAATGATTACCCAGTAAGTCAAATTAAAATAATGTTAAATATGAATTATTATTTTTTTAGTATGCTATGCTACATATTCAAAATTATATTACCACTAACATTTCTTTCTACAGAATTACTATCCCACCTAACACAAAGAATGGGTTACTAAACACAGCCTTCAATATTTCTTTTTCTCTTTATCCTTTATTATATGGTTGCAGGGCTAGGTTCTGGCCCATCTGCCCTTAGCATGTAGTTACAATTTTCTGTATTTTCCTGTATTTTCGTAATTCGTTGCGAATGTAGCAGGAGTTGCTTGCAAATAATAATCTTCACAGTATTACTGTGAGAGAAGGTAAGAAACATCATTTTACAGGGGAGAAAATTACAGCCAAATATCTTCCAGTTTCAGAAATCCAGCCTGAGAAGTGCAGGACTAGATCTGCTCAAAACACAGACCTAACTACAAAAGTTGCATGCAAAAGTGCTGAGTTGTCCTCAACTACAAAACAAAATGGAAATATGTCACACTGAGCATTCAAAAAACCAGAGAACTAGCATCCACTTACTGAAAACTGATATAAGCAAATTGTCCAGTATCAGACACTAAGCAGTAGATACAGTTACCTCAGAAACCTTCAATCACCTTAATCGTAAGAATCTCTCCCCCTTTCTCCTTTATTCACTATAGAGATGGGCCATGGTGTGACAAACAAAAGCCTCCTTTACTACCCACTGATTTGTTACCAGGGCAACAATCTGTACATACACTGAATGAAACAAATCATCTGGAAAAATACTACACAATTGTGTACTAATGCTATCCTGTAATGCAGAAGTACAAGGGGTAACTTTTAAGTGCTTAGTGCTTTTAATTTTTGTATTATTAGATATTATGGTGGTTTGGGTTTTTTTAAAACTGTTGGGAAAAAAAATTAATTTCTTTCACACTGGCCTGCATTAAACCCAAAGTCAGCTGTGAACAGGACTGCAATCTCCAGACCTGCGGCACAGGTGCAGGTAACACTTCACAGTGGTACATTTTCTTTCTTTAGCACAGCTTACTACAGAGCAATTTGTAAGTGGTATTTAGAGACTTACTGGTAACAGAAAGATCATGGATTCAGCTCTGGAATTGCAGAGAAAAATATTTTCCAGTAATTATAATCCACTCTGCCTGCCTGCAATCTGAACTTTAACATGTCAGCAGTTTATTAAGAGGCAGAGGGGGAAGGAGACAGATAAACTACTTAACTGTGGCCCCTAAGCTCTTCTGTTAATTCACACATCTTAAGGCTGAAGGCTGCACAACTCATTCTAAACAGGTTCGCGCTTCCCACCTGCTCTCTGAACATCAGCAGGGATGATAACAACAACCTAATAAAAAAAACAAGTTAGCTCTTGCACAGGAGATCATTCAGAGTAAAAAAATGGAGTAGCCCTTACCACACTCAAAGCACCAATCATTCTGCAGGAACAGCACAGTAAAGGCTGAATTTGCAAAGTAATGCCACCAATTTCAATCCCGAAAAAACAAACTCTAAAAAGCATCATATAGCTAAATCTGGATGGATTTTCACATGGGCAGAACATAGCGTTTATCTGCCATTTTGGGAAGCTCCCCATTTCTAGTTTCTACAACAGATTCTTTTCCTCAAAGCGACAAAAAATTAATTATTTCCTTTAATATAATTTTCTTAAGCACCTGAATTCAATTTCTCTTAAAAAATCTTTTCAAAAATAATTCAGCCTGAGACAGACCATTGAAAATGGAAAGTTGCAGAGTGGAAGAACTAGAAAGCTACAAGCAACTCAGGCCAAAAAAAAAAAAAATTTAAAAAAATCAATCTGACTTGTGGAAAATGTTAGGCAACCTTAAGTACAGGTGGTACATTCTGAGCCAGCTATAAGAAAAAAGGCAAGTTACACAAAGCGATCCAATGCTTATGAGTCGGGACTCCTCCAATCATGCATCTCAATACAGCCAAATGCAAGGTCAGACATCTAGAAACAGAGAATAGAAGTCACACTTACAGGATGGAGAACTGAACCCTGGAAGTCAGTGACTCTGAAAAGAACAATGGATCATATTGGATAGTCAGCTTAACCTGAGCTCGCAGACAGCTTCTGTGGCAAAGAGTCCACAAAGACATCTTCGATATTTACACACCAAAGTATCAAGAAGAAATAAAAATGAGGTACTATTGCTGCAAACAGCATTGCTGGAAGAGTGCTACTGGAATATCCAGTGCTTGCAATCTCACCACCACAAAAAGATATTGAAACAAAGAAACATTCAGAAAAGGGTCACCAAAACCAAACCATCCACCACAGAAATACTCTCATTTTAATTTCATTTGCTCAAGAAAAGCTTAAGCTATGGTCTGTAAGTAGCTATAGGAAAACAGAGAGCTTACTGATTGAGTAGACAACAAAACAAAAGCAAATACCTGGACCCAAAGCCAGTCAAATTTGTACAGTAAAGGTACATACTTTCAAGTTAGGATTAACTGAAACTCTATTTATTAACATGATTAATACTTCATCACTCTTACGTCTTCAAAGTAAGATTATATGTATGAAATACATCCTTGTTCAAACACAAGTTATGGACCTCATGCCAAAATTACCAGTCAAATGTTTGGTCTGTGCTTTATGCTGATCCCTCTGGGCCTTAAAGAATATTTGTCTACTCTAAGAACATAGAGAAAAAACTATAATTTCCACTCATGCTTTATTTTCAGGAGAAATAAGCGTGAACTTGACATCTCTAAAGCAATTTTTTAAACAAGGCTTCTTGAATTCCTGAATTCCTGAACAATTCTTGAACACAGAAAAATATTAACCTATTAGAGATCAAAATGTATTACCCCATTTGCTGTAGTTAAATATATCATTTCCAGAAAAAGACAAATACAATGCTTGCTTAGATATCTTAACACATACTAGGTAGAAAATAATTGTTGTGCAAAACTGCCAAACACTACATTTCCTCTAAAGGCTTTCTTACAGGATAGCTTTGTTCCTTGTTTCTTTCTGGGGGGGGGACCAACAAAACAAAAAAATCAAACACCAACAAAACACCCACCCCATGCACAAAACCAAACCAAACCAGCCCCACACTGTTCTTAATTTTTACCTGTTCCTGTACATCCTCGAACTCTGAACTAAGCAGCTCTATGAAGATGGGGACAGCTCCTGCTTGGATCACTATTCGAGTCTGAAGGGAATTTCCGGAGGCAATATTTGTCAGCACCCATGCAGCTTCAAACTGGAAAACAAAATACGAAAGAAAGTTTACTAGTAGTCTTCTGGCCACACCAAAAACAAAGACTAAATGTCTTTCAAAGACAGAAAGAATTGGCATAGGGAAAGCATGAGATATTACTAATAAACACTGACAATTTGCAAGTAAGAATCAGAATTACAGAGTTAAGAGTTATCGATATTGCTTGAAATCAAAATTTGCAGAAGTTTTAGGAGAACAAGATCAGGTTTTCTGTGTTTTTTCAAATATTTTTTTTCTCTGCAATTTTATTACCTTTGGTCTGTTCTACTGCCTTTCCTTACTGGATAAGAACAAATATACAAAAAAAAAAAAAAAAAGTCTTCCCACAAGACATCCGGTACCTGCATTCACTGAATCAGCAGTGATATTCCTGAAGATGCACAGAGAGATACTATCAACATTGTCTGGCAAAACTTGATAGATACAAAACAAATAAAAGCCATAAAAAACCCAAACCACAGGAAAGATTTAAAAAAAAAAAAAAAACAAACACACACAAAACACCCACAAAAAAAACCCCAAACCAACCAAACAAAAAGAAAAACCAAGACACAAGCACACACAAAACATTGCAATCACCATCTGGTAGATCTCTGCAACTACACCAAAGTACTCTCCCAACACTGGTGATCAGTATTGCTGCCAAGAGTTATTAATGAATAATGCAAAACTGAGACCCCGAATTAATACTTTGCATCTTTTGATTTAACTCTTTATTTTTATATCAATCTCAACTTGTGAAAGCATTAACTTTTTAAGCTGAAACATAAGTTTTAACACCACCTAATACAGACCTCAGAAATTAAATCTTCTGGAAATCTAGATTTTAATAGATTTCTGCTTGCTCTTCAGTCCAAAAACTATTATACTACACTAAAAAATTCAAAACCTATCAGATACGTTCAAAATCTAGAGAACAAAAAGACTGCTAAAAGTTGAATGAAAGGCAAAAAACAACAAAAAATAAGAATGGAAAGCTGTATGATACAAATAACCATTTTTGACATTACTAATTAATTTTATTAAACTGATGCTGATCCAGCAGTATTCCAGTGAAGATCTTGATATACTTTCCAAGACTAGCTACCTATGAAGAGCAGCACAGACTTTATTTAGGATTTAATCATAAAAGCAACTCCTGCTAAGCAGACACACAGAATCTTGAAATGGGCCGGAAATAAGAAGTCAACAATTAAGCCTAGTCTCTTAAGGCTTTTAAGTGTTATTAAAGACTTTAATTTTAAAAATACAATTAATCTTGCCCTCCTGACCAACTAAAGGAGAAATTATCTTCTGGTAAGATGAGATCAGAACGAACAATTCTGAAATACATCATTGTAATATGCAGAGTATGGTCTGCAACAAAGCAGAGACACACAATGTCAAACCTGTAAGACTCAGCATTACTGACCAGAAGCAAAATGTTCAGTCCAGAGCTTAAGGCCAACATAAAATGTACTCGCTTTGCTGTAATTTTACTTTCTCTGAAGTGAGTATCCAGTGTTTTGTGATATAGTATAACAGGATTATTAGCCATCTTTCAATCACAGTTTTCTTACTCGTATTTTAGCACTAGCCATTTGGCTTCCTAATGGATGCCACCAGGTTGAACTATTCACAAGTCAGAGACTCATACTCTCTCCAGTCATACCATAACAGAGAATAAACACTTAGAAAAAGACTAATCAAATTTAAGACCAAATAGCAGGTACTTCTTGATCAAATACGTACTTTACTTCAAATATTTATAAAATAAGTTTTGACTATAAGCTAATGATAAGATCTCCCTATCTTTTGTGGAATGAAGTTCTGCTAAACTGAGCTTTTCCCAACATCTAACCAGAATCAAGAGTGAATTAGATAATAAGTGATGCTCACACAAGGGCATCATTTCAGATGGTGTAAGTTACAGAAGGGTTAGCTGAGTGACAGTTTCTCTCCTCTGTAGACACCTGATGCTCCAGGATGTATAAACTAAGGAACAGCCACATGCAAATGGCACAAGTTAGGAAAAAAACCAAAAACAACCAACCAAAAAAACCCAAAAACAACCAACCAAAAAAACCCAAAAACAACCAACCAAAAAAACCCAAAAACAACCAACCAAAAAAACCCCACTTTATTATAGTTGAAGTTAATTAACAGGAAGAAAATCTCATCCAAGGGATGATCTTGGTATCTGTGTGGTATTGTTCGTTCTTAAGATTTCTCTGTCCACCACAAAAATATACTGCACAAGACAAATTTACTTGTTCATTTTTGGTTTAAGAGATCATGAAGAGGGGAGCTTTTTAAGTTTTGAAATTGCTTGAGTAAAAACTGGACAGAGGAATTCCAGACAAATTAGGCCTTCCTACCACTGATACCAGAAGCCCAGTTTTACTTTTTTGACATTTAACTACTTTTTGACAACATTGACAACACAGAAGAAAAGCAGAGCATAAAGTCACATAAAGTTCCAAGTTTGTCAACACAGAAAAGCTTCCATATTCAATCCACCATGCAAGTACCTATAGTATCTGAGGGGGAAAAAAAATATATACTTCAGTGTTTCCAGAATGAGTTGAAAATCCTTTCCTTCTACAGTCAGGCTAGTCAGGAAAATTGGATGGCACAAAATCTACACCTGTGCCAAGGAATGCTTTTGGAACCCCTGACAGAGTAAAAAATACGTATTAAAAAGTGAGACCAAAAGGAAACTCCTAACTGATCACAGCAAAAAGTTCTACCTGCAGACTCCGAACTGTGTCAAGCAGACAGGCAGATTTGGAAAGGTGAAGGAAAATTAACCAGTCAGAACGGAGTATCAAGAGCAATGCGCTCGGGTTTGTATTTTCAATGCTTTGTTACAAACCCTTTAGGACAAGTTTGGAAGTTTCAACTTTGATTTTTCTCTTTCCATGTAAAAATCAACACAATACATGTTATACCAATAAGGCCACAAGAATTTGACTCAGTCTATGATTGCTTTTGAAGGTTTTATTACTAGACATGTACCTGCATTTGATAAAGTATCCTCTACCCTTATTTTCCCTTCGTACTCAAATATGTCCTTCAATACTAGGAGCTTGTTTCCCTTTATCTGCCTATTCTCTAGTGTGTAAGAAAAAAAGTAATTGTTTTCGCATATCTTCACTCACCAAAATCTGGATTTCACATGGCATTAATAAATTTGTTGCCTTCTGCATTTTGAAAGAACATTGATTCCAACCTATATATTGTATTTAATGGTTACTTGTTAACATTTTTTCTTTTACTAGACGATTTTTTTCTTTCATTTTCTAGTAGCCCAGAACTCCGACCAGAAAAAAGAACAGCTGGAAAGGAGACAAAGCTCCAAGAAGCAAGTCCAAGAGAAACTAACCACCACTGTAGTAGACACAATTTAGTTCTTCAAACCAAAGCAAGTAAGTTTCAATGTTTCTATGTTTATCATTATAGACTGTAATTCTAATTCTAAACTTTTTTTAATTTAATCAAAAATTTAAGTCATAATTCTAAAGATTTAAAGCTGTCTTCAATTAGTACAAAAAAAGACAAACACTAAAGTTTCACCTGCTACATGACAAAACGTAAAGACCCCATCCTAGCAACCACACATTGCAACTCTCTCTTCTTGTGCCCAGAGGTCTTGCTACAAACCCTGAAGATAAAATAGCTTTTTTAATGTAGTGAAGAAAAAGAGAGGAAGTACAGCTAATTAAACAAATCACTGCTTTGTTGTCTACCTAATTTGCATCATTAAATGCCTTCATAATATAGGAGGATAGATACATTTATATCTGTATACCTGTAATGTACAGTTTTCTTTTCGTTTGAGGAACTCCACAAACCTGGCCACCACTCCTGGTGTGCTTATGACTTCATCTATTGGGGGATTTGGTTCTATTTAAAATAAAAAATGAAAGTTAGATACATTCATTTCTTACTCAAATTACTGCATCAAAATAATAAGCAGTGACGTACTGACGACACTTTTCTGAGTGTGTTGTTCTTCTACAGTACTGCTTTACCTTTACTAAAAGGCAATAGATTCCTATCTGTCACTATAAGAAGACTCCAGCTTGAATTTTGAGGTAATGTGATTCAAAACACTATGCACTCAGTAATTTAGGCAGACCAACTTTACGGCAGCAGTTCTATGAAGTCACTCTGGCATGCACACATGGAGAGAAACTTTGGTATATAAGCATATTTGAGCTGTAGAAACACTGCCTATAATATTTAAATTTACATTCAAGAGTAGACATCACATCCACATCATTTAGTAGTAACAGATTTCAAGAAAAGTGACTGTTGCATACATCTACCTAACATTTTGCAAAACAGAGCTTCATCTAGAAATTTCTGTATGAAACTCAATCTTTATTGCTGTCAAAGTAAAAACATATGCCAGGGACACTTCTACATTTTTCTCCAAGTAATTTCAGCCCTTACCTTTAGAAAGGAGCTTTCGGAACTTCTGGGTGGCTGAAAGCTGTTGTTCTGGACTATTGGAGAAAATCATCTCAATCATATCAGAGGTGATAACTGCACTCTAGGATTCAGGCAAAGGAGACAGAATGAGAATGATAGAAAGCAACAGCAAAATCAAAATCTGGGATTAGTGGTAAAAAGTTTACAACATTTGCTAAACCAGTATCAAATTTCTCTCTTATTGAGTCAAAACCTAGATAAGACCATTACGGACAACAAATAAGTCATCATACATGTACTTCTACATAAGCAGCACCATTCCTAAGTGTAGTCTTTTTTATCTGGAAGCCAAAATTCAAATTTTACTTAAGACATGGAAAGAAAATTACTTTTCAGAATCTCTCACCAGTATTCTCTCCCTTTTTTCCCTATCTCCCCTCTAAGATAAATGTAAAATTGTCAGCTTCAACAAAAGGTAGTTTAAATTGGAATACCAATTACTGTTATGCAAGAACACCACTTTGATTATGGTATTGTTTAGATTTCTGTAACATGTACATTTTGACTCATTCTCTTACACCAAAATGTACAGGACCTGTCATTTTAGAAGAGTTGACAAACCTAATCCTTGTCATCATAATCAAGTAAGAGTATTAAATTTTCCATAACACTGACAGTTTCCACTAATACGGCTAAATTAAATCAGCAACCTTTATTATGTCAAGTAAAATCTGACATTCTGTTCATCAAACATGTAAAGAAGCATAAGGAAAGTCAGGGTTTTTTTCCACTTCTTCTGATCTAAACCAAACTAAATAGATCTGATTCAAACCAAAGATAGGGATGACAGTACTGAAAATACTGAAGCTTTGTCTGTAACAACTAACAGCTCCAACTGTTAAGAACTTGAAATTAATTATATTTAAAATAGTAAACTGTATAATGGTAGTATCTATCTCAATTACATAGGCTGCTTTCCTTACTTTTTAATATCTATTCATTTCATTAAGTTTCCACACAAATGATTAAATGGTATTTAGGACTTCTCTGACGTTTAAAGACTATCTTGAAGAGTAAAACAATATGTTTTATTAGTCATCTACCACATTGTTTAAAGGCATTTCTCTCCTTCTCAGTAATTTTCAAGGCTGGTATAACCACTAACAGAAACCAAGCCCAGCCTGATTTCTATGAAAACATCATTTGCATCCCCTGAATACAGACACAAGTGTGAAGATCAGTGGTCAGATTTTTAAGTGAGGACTGCACTTTCCTTAAATCGCTCTGTTACTGCCTGAATCCCTTACCATTTTTCTTTCCAGGGAGAGGCCTGTGATGGAGAAACAGGGAGAAAGCATAGAAGTCTAACTTCCACTTAAAGTTCTTTCTGTAGGATGGAATTCCAGCTTGGAAAGGAGTTTAAGAACACATGCAGATAGATAAGCTAGGTCTAGCTTATCTGGCTTCCACTCGTACTAAAAGATTTCCACTGAGCCCCTTTTACTTTGTAAATTGCAAAAACACATTGCCTGATTTGTACTTTCATGTTTCAAGCATTATGAATTTCAGATTAAAAAACCCCAACAACTCCAGGCAGCAGTTGATAAAATCACCCATAATGGTGAACATCAAAACAAGGAAGTAATCAGCCTGCCTAAAACAATGACATTTTATTTAATTACTTGAAAGCATATCCACTGAACAAACACTCGGTCTATCCGTAATACTTTTCTCTCCTGTAATCTGTTTCAGGGCAATTCACTGAGACAGGCATTTAAGAGCTGTCCATAAGCTCTCTGAATGCCCTTTTTCACATTCTTCTGGAATTCCATTCCCCTCAAGTCGCTGCACAACAGGCCTGCCCAGTTTCAATAAACACTGTACTCCTTTCTCATCACTTACAGAAGTCATCTCCATGTTGTTCATCTGAGCCTCATGGAAGCCACCATCTGACATTACTTCCTCCTCCGCTTCTTCCTCAGCTGTTGCAACATTTCGGCGTTTAAACAACTAAAGAGAGAAGTATTTAATGTATATTATATAGCAAATATATACAGAGCATGTCACATTAGGCTGCAACAAAAATGACATACACTATCACCTGAAAAAAGCTAGTATACTGGCTACAGGACTTCTCCTGGCAGTAAATGGAGAAAGTTTAGTCATGGCTTAAATGAAAACAGCAATGTGCTAGAATATTGGTTCCCAACATTTCTGAAAAATTCTCACTGATCTCTTCTTCACTGTCCCCCTTGATCTATAAGATACCTCTAGTTTCCAGACAATTGCTTTCTTGCAGAGGATGCTGGGGCTCAAAGACCTAAAAAACACCTGCAGAGGCAGGGGTAATTGAGTTATGGTGACAAAGAGAGGGCTTTTGACGATGATCACGTGGGACTGAAATTATACTGGGATGAACAGAATTATACTGGGACGAACAGAATTTGGTTGCTACCACTTAGAGAAAGGACCCAGTTTGAGATGTCATGAGAGAGGCTACAGCTTCTCCCATTAATCCAGCTGTCCAATTGGAAGAAACATGAGCAATGACAAGATGACTCTGGGGTGCTGCTTGGCCTGTTGAGTGCAAGAAGCAAGACTCCAGCATTGAGCCATGTCAGATTTGCACCACTGCAGACAGGCAAGACAGAGCCCTGACACAGACCTGCTGTTACTCTTCTCTCCAGAGAAGACAGGGAGGAAACAGTATACAAAACTGCTAAGTCTATAGCAACCCTAGGTCAGTGACAGGCATCCTTACAGAATGCTATTCCTTCTAAGCTACTGTATGATGAGCCCACTCAAGCTCAACAAATGTGTTCAAATATAATCTTAACCCAAAATTTATGTTGCCAAGTTATGCGAAAATTCAGAGGCCTGAGGTTGTTTTTGTGGGGTTGTTGAGCAAAAAAAAAAAAAACAACCCAAAAAAAACCAAACCAAAACAAAAAAAACCCCACAAACCACCAAATCCAAAACCCACAAAAAAGGGGGGAAAAAAAAAAAAAAAAAAAAAAAAAAAAAACAACTAACACACACCACACAACACAACACCACCACCCCCCCAGACAGAGAATTGAAACAAACTTCAATGAGCTACGTGCCAAAAACATAAAGGCACCTTGTACCTGTATCCCTGTACAAGGTCTGAAATTGTAGAGCTGCAGACTCTGCTTGCAACTCCACTTCTACTCCACTGTTAGTCCAGTTAGGATTAACAATTTTCCTTAACAGAAGGAAATAGTGCCACACGCTTTATTTAGCCAACCTGTGGTAATCAGGTCCAAGAGAGATCAGAGGCACAGATAAGACAGAAAATGACTCATCATTTTCCTAATTTAGTAACCGCTTTACAAATAAGACCAATGACATTCTGTGCTACCAGCAGCCTGGAAATGCTACCTGCAGATATGGACCAAAATCAACAAGTACTGCAATTCCCTTTCAGAACTCTCTCCTGCCTTTCCATGAAAGCATCTGGTATTGATGCTGTGAAAATGGCATTAAACAGAAGACTTGACCTACCATTCCAAACAAGCATATTACTACCTTCATTTTAACTCCAGAAACCTCAACATTGATGAAAAAAGCTTCATTATAACTTTGTTTTAAATTGAACCGATCTCTTAAAGCTTCCAGTGAACACAACTAAGAACAAAAGGAAGAGCTGTTACATGCTACCTCTTTTTATCAGAAGATGGTTTTTATCATGTCTTGTCACTGCTGCTGTTTCCTGATTAAACCTGCAGAGCACCTGCCACTTTGCAACATGAATGAAGTAGTAAGAGCTAGCAATACATGAGCAGGTAGAGAAGCTTCATTTCCAAATATTTTTCTCATTTTGCTTAAAACATATACTAAATCCACTACTCAAGGTACCAACCTTATGGGTATAAACATAGCACAAACTGTTGTAAATTCATAAATGAAATGAAACTTAAAGACAGAAAACTGAGAATAATCAGCTCAACAAATTATTTCTTGAGGAAAGAAAATCATTATTTATAAGAACTTGGTCAGACCTTCTCCTCTTCCTATTCTAGCTGCAATGTATCCTTCCATTTCACCCCAGCTTGCCACTCTTTGAACAGGTATTAGAGCCACTGCAACTCAGAGAGTAAAACAAAGAAACCAACCAACAAACAACCACCACCACCATAAACAAAAAACAAACCAGGAGTTCCTCAATCACCTTCCATGCAAGGTCAGACAGCTTGTTCAAATCATCTTTAAGCTGCTCTGGCCAATCTTACACTTGAGTGAATGAGGAGCACTCACTAAGTTTTGTAGAGCCTGCAAGAAGAGGCAGTAAAGTCTGCAAGTGACTCTGACTTCAGACTATACATGAATTTGGCAGGGCAGGAACAACTAAAAAGGGGCTTGGGAGAAGCAAAGAGCCAGAGACAATGCAAGACAAGACTGTTTAACAACTAGTTACAAATATCACAATGGTAGTACAGTACCTGTTCCTCTCTCTTTTGCTTCCGTAGCTGAAGACCCTCTTCCTCCCGCCTGCGACGCATCTCATCAGGGTTTAGAGATTTGTTCTTGTAGCTCTTCAGTCGGAAATTCTCTTTTCCTGAGGTCGTCATGATTCCTTTACAACACAATTAAAAAGAGAAGTCAGAAAATAATTACTCTTCAACAACACATCATTTTATATTCTGCCTCTATCTCAATCTCTGTAGCCATGCAGTTCCAGCCACTGGCCTCCTATATCCCATCACCTAACTTCCAATAACTTAGACAGTGTAAAGCAAAATTTCACAGAATTGCCACTTTGGTGTGCCAGTTCTTCACATCAAACCAACAAACTTCTAGTTTACTTGTTGAGGCTGCAAGGCATGAACAAATGAAATATTTCATTAAGAAAGAACTGAGATCTCTAAGGCAAGAGTATACAGCCAGGGCTAAAAAGAAAACTGCACTAATAAATCTTAACATTTCTCCACACAGGGAAATAGCCAAATTAATTATATTCCCCTGTCTTCACTCAGAAGTGAAGGGGTCTTAGCTTCTTCTTAGCTTAATTCACTTCGTGAGTCAGTTCAGGGGCTATTTTGCACTCCAAATCCACATTTTAAGTTAATTTAACACAACCCTGTGTTCTTTCTATCCAGACAAGGCCTACAAGAAAAGTGAAACAGCAAGAGAAATTTTAGGTGAGGATGGTTTAACCACTGAAAATGCTTACTCCTGCAATGAAAGCAGTGCTACTCTTCCCCTCCTCTCCACCCCCAGCCTCTATTCCTGCCACTGTTTATGCAGAGGGGCCTTTTTTCAGTCCATGATTTCCAAATACAGTGTGTCTTCTGTAACTCCGTGGATCAGCATTTATAGCCACCCATGATGATTTTCACACATACAATTCTGCACTTTGGAGTTACTTAGCATAAAACAATAGCTATGAAAGTGTGTGAAAAAATCACGCCCCCACTTAAATCAATGGGCTGTGGATCAGGCCTCTACTCTTAGTGCTCCATTCTGCTGTTACTTCTCTCCTTACATCCCCCATTCAAAATCAAAAAGGTTGGGAACCAAATTCTTAACGTCTCTGTATTTCCACGCATCTTCATACAGATACAAAATCTCCAATAGTTGTTAAGTATCTGCAACTCTGTAATATAAAATTTAGGAAACTATGCTATACAAGAAGTTATTCTACAGAACTTTTGAAGGTCTCCTTCAAATGCCCTGTGTTGTATTAAATATGCTACCTACCTCCAATTCCATAGCACAGAATCATCAGCTGATCTCCTGTGCACTTTTTACTTTAAAATGGAGCAACATGAGTGTATGCAGACACTCAACAGCTTAGGTTTCCTATTTAAAATACATCAAACATATAATTGAGTCTACTCTAACCTCCTCTTTCAGTTAGCACTAAAAGTTTTAAGATATTAGGGGGAAGAAAAAAAAAAAAAAAAAAAAAGAGGATCCCAAATGTGCTGCTTATTATTGAGCCTCTGTTTAAGTTGTTGCTACCTGACAACCATTTATAAGAATTCTGATGATCAGAACTGTCACATAAGGTATTTCAGTCATCACTTCAAGCGTTACTGTATTCTGTCAACTGAGATTTAAAAAACTGTTAAGGGACACAAAACTACTGTATTGAAGATCAGTCATTCACAGATGGCACTGAATGCAACGTAAAAAGCTGAGCATATAGGTAATTCAGCGGTCTAATTCTGCTGAAAATGCTCTTCCTGAAATGGTTTGTTGGGTGTTTTTTTTGTTTTGTTTTGTTGGGGTTTTTTTTAAATAAAGGTCCTACAAAAAGATAAATCTCGACACCAGAAGTTCCCTACATCATTCTTAACTGCTTAGAGATCCCTTTCTTCCTGTGTTTAGGTGCCTAAGCTTAAAGCGTTCATGTTTCTTGCAATATGGTTGGCAATAACATCTTCTTCCCATTTTTAATTTAAGTGACTACTAACTGTATATTAAACCTACAAACTATTTGGGGAAGCCCTGGATTTTATCTGTAAAACTTCAGGCTAACAAATACTCAGAGTACAAAATTTCTTTTGTTTCTAAAACATTTTGAATGAAATATTTGATATATTCTAGAATCAGCAAAATGAACTCTAACACCAGATGGACAACCACAAGCTAAAAGGACATGCCCAACAGGGAAACAGCTTTGCAGCCACTCTAGTCAATCTGCCCTTGAACATGAACAAACACGGGCATACTTCACAGCCCAGATAAGAGCTCAGGCCTTCTGTGACATTATTAATAATTCTCCGTTTTTGTCTGAAACACATCTTCTCAAACTCACAAGATAATATTTGCCTTTATTTGGAATTTTGGGACTTTGATAGCTCCTGTGGTCATTTCACGCCTTCACTTTCAATCCCTAAAAGTTTTTAATTTAACAAGATGTTACCTATCAAGGATTTCAATTTCTTAATACTGAATTTCCCCTCATTTCTATTATGTAGCCCCTCTGTATGATGTTCCAGTGTTTCTAAACATCAATGACACCATCCAGCTTCATCAGAAGCAATTTTCCTTAGCGTATTCTTCCTTATTGTGCTTATTTACCTAGTTTCCCCTCATCTCCCAATTTGTATATTAATTTCTCCAATTTTGCTTCTGACTTTAAGGTAATAATTTTCATTTTCCTCTCAGAGCTCTATTAGCCCTCTCCCATTGTACTTTACATCATCACTTCATTTACTGAAACTACGGGCACAGGACTTACTTGAATTCTCCAACTTTACCTCAACCCCTCTACCTAAGGGCTTCACAAGAATTATCTTCTATTCATTACACCTTTTGCAAGCTTTAGCTGCAGCTTTTGGCTATGCTCATTTCTGACTTTCAAGACAGCTCGCTTTGCTGACTGACCCCTTCTTCTATTTTCTGAGTAATCTGTAGACTTAAAATCCTTACAAAATAGTGTATTGTGTTTTACCTGGGAATAAAGCCTTCCTACAAATTCCTACCACCAAATGACTGGGAGGACAGTCTCTTCTACTAAAGGTGAAAAAAAAAAAAAAAAATCAAGCTCCCTTCACAGTTAAGAAGTTACCAATTCAACTAGTAATGAGTTCAATCGTCTATTTTGTGGTAGTCCCTCACTGTTAGTAAATAAAAAAAAAAAAAATCCCAACACACAGCCAAATATCCATTTTATAAATATGCATCTATAATCTGTATAACTACTAAATACAAAGTCACTTCATAAAAGCAGTTTTTGTAATATCCTCAGTATCTCCTAAAATCAGTACTTTCTGCACCATTCTTTCACTGGTTCCCCAACTACTGGTGAAAAATTCAATGACCATTTCCAGGAGTTCATCTAGCCCACATCTACTGCTAGTACCTTTAGACCTATTCAGTGTGAGCACACAAATTATTGTTTTAGGACTGAAAATATAACAATCCTATGTCAGTTGTTACAACCATCCAAGGATTGTTTGCTATAAATCTCCTCTTCCATTTTTCAGGATGTAGCCTTTCCCCCAGACTAAACCACAGAGGCAAAAAAACTTCAAATTGCCTCACATCTTCTGCAGCTTTGTGGCTTAACTGAAAATCTTTCAATGGTCTCTTTAAATTCACTCATGGTAATTTCTTCAGAGCAAATAGTAAACCCTGGATCTTCTCTGAACTATGAAAATTAATGCTACTTCTTGTGAAAATCTATGGTGGTTGTCATGGAAATGTTCTACCCATCTTTTCTTTCCTAAAGATAGCGTAATATTTTCCACCTTTTTTGGATACTCCCATCTACAGATAAAAACCTCTGGCTACCTGGTGAGGAGTTTTCACAGTGTATTCTTTGGGGGTTTGGGCAGTACCACTCAAACCCCATATGACACTTTCTCCTCCTCAGTTTGGCTGCCATGGAAAAAATGATTTTTAGTAAAATTAAATACACCATCTATTCCTGAATGTCTGCACTTCCCTAAGGAAATTATGATCCCCAGATTTTTTGCTGATCAAGACAAGTACTGTAGCAAATTTGGATGAGTTCTAAGCACACATTTCTAGGAGAAAGGGAAAGCACTGCATTTCACTTGCTCATCAAGCTAAAGAAATTCAAAAGCCCTGGGAAATGCAGAGACACTTACTGCAATGATCCCTTGTCCCAAACAAGCATCTAGTCAGGAGCTCCCAGCCTTCTTAAATCACATATCACTGTCACTAAACTCAAGGACTTTTACAGAAGGAACACCATGCGACTCTTGGATATTCCACATGTCAGAGGTATCCAGATATAAAAATTACAAATCAAGACCTGCATAATGGTATATATAACCCAGATGGCTGAAATTAAGATTACCAAATACACTGCTTATATTAAAGACGGTTAGAGACAAACTTCCCTTCTTTGGAATTAGGGGTGGTAGTAAAAAATGTTTCAGAAGTGTAGACCTGTACTAGAAATTCTAACTTCCAATGGAAATATACCAGAAGAGGAAGACTTGAAAATGAAGGTGGACAAGGAGGTTGAAGCAGAACAGTGTAATAAAAAAAAGTTATCTTGAAGATCCATGATCTGATATGCTACCAGTCTACATTTCCGAACAGATGCCAACAGTCAGAAGGAAAAGACTCACTGGAGGCACACTTGTGAGCGCTACTGTACTGTCAGACTGCTGTCTCTCCTTTAGATTACTGCCAGAGAGACGCTGCAAAGATACAAGAGGCACTGTCAGCCCTGAAAGGGCAACCCGTGTTGGAAACAGCACTGACAAGATAGAACTCCAAGCAGTGAGAAAAGCTGGAATTATTCAAGGTGAGACATGACACAGCTACGCTACAAAACCTTTACTTCCAAAAAGACTTTTGTTTGTTTATTGGCTCTGTCATAGGACTCTAGACCTCCTGAAGAATTAAAGTTTCCTCACAGTCATGCTTCTTGACATCATGCTAAATACCTACAGCATAGCCTGGACAGATGTTTGAGCAATTCACTGACCTCCGATTACATGATACAACATATTCTTACACTCTTAGTGAGAGACTCGAAAACCTACCCAATTTAAAAAACTACCCTGAAAGCAGCACTTGGTCATTCATTATTCTCATCTCATCTCCCTACAAATCGAACATTTTGGTCACAAATGTGTTTGGTTTTTTCTCCATTAAGTGTAGATTTTGGAAAGTACTTCTAATTTGCTTTTTGGCAAGTCTAAGGTAACAGGTTCAGGATTCTAACAGAAGTATTTAAATCTTGTGGAAGTAAACTGTTGGCTTTCTTGGAGATGACAGACAACAAAAGGTCTTCATAATAAAACCATGAATAAAGTAAGACATAGAATGATAAAAAACATCACCTAGCTTTTTCCCTGGAAAAACTTCCAGAGCAACAGCCTACATTTGCCATCATCCTAAAGAGATGAAAACACAGTCACCAAGTCTCTACACTGTTGACGGTGTTATCTGAGGGGAAAAAATAAAATAAAGAAAACCAAATGACTGACTTCTCTCTTCACTGTCACCTCCTGCTGTTTGAAAAACCAGCTCAAACAGACAAACATTTTGGTGAGGCTATATCTGCTTTTGCAAAATTATTTGACAAAGCATACTGGATTACAGGGGTCTATGGAAATGCCCATCAGTAGAAATATCCATATCATCTGATGGACTTAATTTCCAATTTCAAATGTCTTCAGACTCTTGTAAAGCTCAGGACATCTACAGGAAAGGATATTTAATCATCTCAAATACAAAAAGCGATTGTTCAAGCACAACACAGCCCATTTCTAAAATCTTTGCTTAACTTTCTCTAGCTGTAAAATAGAATTGGGAAACATGTCTCACAGGCACTATAAAATCAACAGTTACAGTATTTGTAAAGACCTGCAAAAAGTTTTGCTGATCAAAACGTAGCACTAACAAGGAAACAAAACAATCACGTGAATTTCATTTTCTATGGCTTGGGAAATTGCAGCAGCAGCATGAGAACTATTCACTAGCAGAAAATGCAGAATAGCAGGGACCCACGCTCCTAGGGCAACCACCACACAAGAATGATGGAGTGGAAACAGAACCACCACCTTCTGCTATCAAAAAGGCCAGAAGATTAAAGGAGCTTCAAATGTAACCTAAGAGGATAGAATATATAGCCTTGAAACATGGTTCCGACTTTCAGGTACTTTCTGTTAAAAACTGGAAGAGGACTTCTTCGTGGAATTGCCACCCATCTCAGTATCTTTCTAATCTGCTTTATTTTGTAGGCCTCCTAGTCCTATTACATTTTTCCATGCCCAGCATTAGGCCTTAATTCACAATTGTTTCTGTTCTAGCTACCTGTGGAAAACTGTGGAATAGCAAACCAAGTACTAATCCACCTAATCTATAGCAAATTTGGCATGTTCTGGTTTTAGGACGCTTGGCAATTTGGATTGGTACTTGCTTAAAAATGAGAACAATCTTAAAACTTAAAGACAATTAATGCAAGACCTGAAAAGACACATTTTTGCACAATATGGAACATTATATTACAGACAAACCAAAAACCTCAATATTAACTGTTGCTCAAAAGCAAACAAAAAAGGAGAAAAGAAAATAGACTGCATTCTCTGCACAATGTTGAAGACATCTTTGTAGGGATGTCATTTCCACAATGTGACCACCTCATCTTCCATGAAAGAAAAAAAGGGCTGAAAAGGTGGTTAAAATAAAAATAAGCAACCACCATATCAAAGGTATTTCTGCAAAATGACTAATCTTGAAGGGTCAATTGAGTATATCCTCAGGGAATATTCAGAAAGATCATCTGTACTTACAAAAATAGTTTTTAAGAGACATGACTAAAACCAGGCCAACACCAGCTTGCCAGGCCCAATCTTCCTTTTTTACACTAAAAAACACACAGAAAGAAACAAACCAAAAAATCTAGGAAGGCTATTCCTGGTTGCAGAAAAAAAAAAAAAAAAAAAAAAAAAAAACACCACCAAAACACTAATGGAAATAGAATTACTTGACACTTGGTGCTGTCTCAGAAACTTACCTGATACATCAGCCTGTACTACTGGTTAAGTTCATTGACAGCCACACAACTGGGTATTTAAATAAGTTTAAAGTTGTTTGTTTGTTTTAAGAAAAAACACTGAAGAGATTAAATAGTAATGAATTTACAAGGTTTATTGGAAAACGGTTTTACGGGGCGAGGGGATCAATAAAAGATTAAACACAGTGTATCTAATGCTTCACTATACCTTTACTATCATGATATTCTGAAGATATTTTGAGTTTCATTTTTTTAAAGGTCCATTTTGATTTAACGGGGCAGCAGATACAATTTGCAAAGTTCCAGAAAGTTTAAAACTTGCACAAGAGGTCAAAAAATCTGACTCTCAAAGCCAGGTCAACTTAAAATGAAAACATCTTCAAATTTGTTAACTGAGCCTCTCTCATTTGAGTTGCAAACACAAAATTCCTTTACTGCATTCAAAGTCATTGCAGTGCAATAAATCTGTTCAAATGAAAAAAACCCTCACCCTGATTTCTACAATCCACAGTTTGACAGTCCACGATCAACCTGAAGCCAAAAAGTTCCCACAAATCATAAAACAAATCAGCTACTGATGGGGAGTTAAACTTTTCAGCCACACGGGATTATACTAATATTAAAAAAAAAAAAGAATAAGCTCACATTAACATGCCCATCTACATGAAATAACAGAAATTATTCTTCTTGTGTGCCAAACTAAAATGTAATGTTTTTATTTTAAAGCAGAGGTTCATTTGTATTTTAAGATTACAACACATTATCCCTGCACTTACAGAACAAGCTGACCCACAATGTATTTTCTGTAAGATCGTATCTAAAAACCAGACCATTTGAAAAACAAGTCATTTCTATCAATTGACTGTCATCATCTGTCAGAAAAAAACACATTCTAGCATTTCTAACACCCTAACATGCACTAAACATTCTTTACAAGAGAACAAGTGTGCACCTTTCAACATTTCATATCATGAAAATAAGAAAACCCAGACGATTTAAAGCAAATTAGGTTAAAAATAAACTAAATTATTAAAATGACTTTGTAGTTTCAAGCAAAACTTTGTTTGGGGCTGTGAATATCAGGAGGCACTGAAACCAAACCTACCTCATGCTTCCCCTGATGACAAATTTGCCTTCAACAAATTTATTGCTTGCTGTGACTCAGCATTATGGAAGATGTGTGTGCAAGAGCACAAAATAACAGTAAATCAAAATTCTACTGATTTCATACTAGCTTTGGTCATCAGCGGTCAACGGAGTCACATAATACTGATGTATCAGCTGCATCAAGCCAAAACCCACGGGAACCTTAAAGCCTGGTGACACTCATTCTGCCTCCCTCAACCCATTTGCACCTAGTACCCCTCCTACCAAAAGCTCTTAAATCCAACCCACAGCACATTCACAAAGACACCTCCTGTTCTTTCTGATCATTTCTCAATACAAAAAAAAAAAAAAAAAAAAAAAAAAAAAAAAGGTAAAACAAGAACATAGAAGCAGTTAAAGAGGTGATCATGCGGAAGCAATACAAAGGAGTCCTGCATCTTTTAAGAGATAATCTCATCCCACTTCAGACAAAAAACACATCACAACAATCTAATACTAATCACAACATTATTATCTGACTTTACTTCAAGGTAAATGCAGTTTGTGCTTCGCCAAAAGATAGCTTCATTGCCAAAATGACATTTTCGTATATCAACAGGTGAATTTCCTTTCATGTATAACCTTAGCACTAGATTTTGTAGGCTTACAAGGCCTTTTTTAGAGATAAATACATTCAGGATGTCTAGCCATAGGACATTTATTTCTAAAACAAGCATATCACTTATGTATAATCTCAACTTTACACCCAGATTGTAAAAATAAATAAATAAATAAATATCTGTGTGTGTCAAGCTGGTTAGCTTCTCACAGAACATACGAATCCTCCTGCTCAGCCTGGCAAGCAGTTTGAACTTACCAAATAAAAACAGAAAAAGAGAAAATAATTACTCTAGATCATAAGGAAGCTTTCAGCAGCTGGTGACCAGCTAAATCTTAAATCTTATGGCACACTCTTTAAACTCAGAGTCTATTACTCTCTACATACATCCAGGAACACATCTGTATTTCTTTCAATTCTAATGCTTTTAGCTTCTGCCTCCTCATGACACTAAGCATTAATTACGTTAAGAACGTATTCACTTACCCCAATTCAAATTTTTTTCTATGTCACTGAACTCCATTTACTCCTAACATGAATGGATCAACAGAAGTGACAACGCAATGTCCAGTCTACCATTACTTCCTACCACTTTGTCATACCCTCCTACTACTAACATGCTTTTTAAACCAATTCCAGTGAAAGGAAATTTACTGTAACTTGCCTTAGACTACCCCTACTTTTTATCCTCAAAATGAATTATTAAGCCCGCACAACATTTAATGTGGTTCAAGACATTTATGAGGTGACATAATATAGTTTCCAGTCCTAATATTCTGTATGTTTTATATTTAGCAGAGGTTTTGACTGAGTATTTAATTTAAAATTACCTTTGCTGTTTTTCCAGAGTTCCTCTACCTTCTTCAAAATAATTTAAGAGCATTGATATTTCTACAGGCCTTGCATCGTAGTGCTGACATTTTGTATCCTGAAAACCCTGCATTCATTCTTGGAAACAACAGTTTAATCCATTATTTGCTTGACAGACTTCAAAACCTAGCAGGCTAAGGATGGATTTTTTTTTTCTTCAGAGCAGAAAAAAAATGACTTGCTATCATATCGCTCCCGCTTATCTCAGCAATCTACATCAGCTTTTTTTTTTCATTAGTATTATTATATCATTTAAACAAGGACTTCCATTAAGGTTTAGCCCCTTAGTATGAAGCTGGGTAATCTTCCTATCAGTTCAGCTTCCACTCTTGTTCTCTGAAAAAGAGGTTGCCTGGTCTTTCAAACTTGTTGTTTGTGCATTACATCATTTCAGATCCTCCTGTTTAGATATTTCAGCTACTCACAACATTTCATCCAATGAATAATTCCTTTAACGTCTTTTTTTTTGTTTTTGTTTTTTTTTTTTTTGTTGAGTTGCTCATAGCCTACTAGGATCCCTCACACCCCAATTCCCTTTGGCCTTCAGAAGTATTTAAACAAATCCATTAAATTTAGCTATTTGCTACTGCTCTATTTCCCCTTATGTGTCCAACTTACATTAAAACCCCTAGCCCTAATTCGCATTGCTTTTTTTGCTTTTTTATGTTATATTTTATGCCTTTTCACATAGAGTTGATTTCCGTTTTTCTGGAGGTCACTGTTTTACATCTATTAACCTCTCACCTCTTGCCAGAAAGTATGTTTTCCAACCTAGTAACTTCCTTACTGTTGCCTTTAAAGGCACAGTTTCCTTTTGTGTTCTTAAGCATATGAGTTAAGTCCCCCATTCGCCCCCTCCAGGACTTGTAAAACACTTCAGAAGAAAAATTCCACAATCTTGTGGAGAGACAACAGAAAGATATCAAAGCAAGCCTACCAGATATGGGTCAGTCTCAAACAAAATGTACCATTCTGTTCAGTTTAGTTTATTCAATGGCGGGGGGGCGGGTAAAAAGAATAAGAGCACTGTATTGAAACACTGAAGTAGAAATAAGACTATCAAACAATCTGGTTAAATAAACATTTACATTTAAAAGTCTCTATAAAGAACCTTTCAGAAACTGCTACAAGGTCTGACTGTAGTACTTTTAGTTCTCATAGTGTCTTTGGTCAGTGCTGATGTCATGGGCTGTTGCTGCTTTTCTCTTTCTAAACGGTCTAAACCGTGACTTCTCCAGGAACCTGAATATACAGGACCACATAAGCAAGACAGCTCTGAAGACATCAGCACAGAGAATGTAACATCAGAAAATAATAATGATAATTATTATTATTATTATTATAATTTCAATGGCACACTGACAGCAAAAGTTAAACATCCTGGTAGAGTGTTAGAATGAGAGATGGGATGTAACAAAGACTCTGTTTAGAATTTTTAGAGAAGGGGAAAAAAAAATCCCAAGCCCCCAAAACAGCCATGTTTCTTGGAAGTGAAGAAGTGATTGCATCTGTTTGAAAGATTATGAGAAGCAAACCCATTCTGAGAAAAGCCTCTACCTCGCACATCATCTTACCATAGCATGCCTCAAGCTACTCTTCATTTTCCCTGTGCCTATGGGTATGTCTAAAGGGTAATTAAAAGGTGCAGCCACAGTTCAAGCAGAAACAAACCTGTTTTGAACAAGCTAGTTCACATGTCAATGCACATCCTAATGTTGCAGGGAGAACAACATAACGAAGTTACAATGAAAACAAGGGCAGATACACCAAAGATTAGTTTGATTCAAACTAATTTACACAGTATCCTATTAACTATTCTATTCTAACTATTAATCCCCACAAGTATGTACAAAATAGCTTTAAAATAACTAGTTTCTAGGAATAAAGTTGCAATCCCATTTCTGAATATCCCATAGACATATCCCAACTTCGTTAAGTCTTTATTAACATTAAGCAGTCAGAGCAGAAAATACACAGCAAACAAAAAATTCCAGAGAAACGGCAGCTTGAATAAAGGATAAAGGGACTATTAAACACAGCGATTCAGCACCATTTGGGAATTCTGCAGAAACAGCAGCCCAGTATTTTCACAGCTCATGACGAATCTTTTCAGCCTGGAGTTTCAGTTTTCATGAAACGCCCTCAAGAGGCAAAGCTTAAAAAGATCCTTACATGCCCTCTTGTCCGAGCAATACAAATTTAAAGATCATGAATGGGACAGGTTTCTGCTGGCTATAAGGTTAAAGGTTCCCGTACACATGACAACGGAAACCAGCCACTACGGCTACAGAGAAAGCGCGAACCCTTCATCCCATGTAGGTAGTCCAAGAGATAATATTGTAGCTGGGACAAAGCGAGGGTATGAGGTGATGTTTGCAGGCAGAAGGTACAGCTTTGGTAAGATCAACTAAGATCGGCAGGGGGAAAAAAAAAAAAAAAAAAAAGTACAG
>KL274786.1:0-31390 GCA_000699545.1 Podiceps cristatus
TATAATAATAAAATAAAATATAAAAGCCCCCTGAAAATATACTACAAACCAGTTCCTACAGCTTTTCAGTTGATTAATATGATCATACAGGCAGGGAAAAGAAGATCTTTACCTCGTAATGTCTTAGAATTCTTTATGAGGTGCTGATCCTTTTGCAGCTTGTATTCTCTGGATGTCACGTGAGATCTAAAGATTAGAATAAGGATATTGTTACTACCAATAATGATGCTTGCTTCCAAGTTGATAAGATCTTGTTGTTATTAGCTCATAAGACAATTCCAGACTCTCTCTCCTGTAAAATGTTGTTCTGCTTACTTTAATATGAAATACTCAGCCACTTTCAAAACGACATAATAACAAGCTTCAGATCCTTCATGCTGGAGTTTCAAAAGCATTCAGTATCCTGAAGCCATGTTGTCTTTTTTGTCAAAATAAGCCAAATATTACCAATTTATGTAACAATTTAAGAAGGTGTAAACATACTTAAGAAATAAAAATAAATATTATTCTTCAGAAGTTGTAAATAAGGAAGTGCCTAACACGTACTACCCGAGTCACAGACACAGCCATATTATACTGTGGACTATAAAGCCACTTATATTAAAGTAGTGTACATATTATTCACCTTTTTTAGTATGCATGTTGATACTTAAGTGCATGAAAGTCCTTGTACTTCAGAAACCTTAAAACATATCAAAAAAGTGCTAGTATTTAAATAGTTATCCTGGTATTTTGTAAAAATAAACATCTCTCACGACTGATGAGCAATGAAAAAGGCTGTCTCTTCTTCTACCATTTATTCACTTCTTTCCTACTTGAAATTTATTAGGACATACATAAAGCACACAACAACATAATTATTAGAAGATATTTAACTGTGTCCTTAAGTCCCGTTAAAAATAGACTGATACAGTGACACTACATTGTACTTCACGGGAAGTTGGATTTAAAGGAGATTATGTGCTTAACTTTTTATTTTACCAGAATTTCAACATTATCATTGAAAAACTCTCGGTAAAACATTAGAGACAAAAGATAAAAATGGCTTCACTTTAAAGGGGGAAAAAAAAGAAAAAAAAAGATACATCCCAAGAGTCAAGTTAAAGATTCAGAAGTCAGGGCTACGAGGGAAAAGGAAGATAAATAATTTAGCACTAAGCATAACTAAAGCCTGTCAGTCTGCCAACTTTAAGAGAAATAAAAAGGTTTACAAGGATCCTGAGAGTTTTTACAGAATCTCTAGGGCTTTGGAAAGATAAATCCAGAACAAAAAAAGAGGTCTGAAGTATTCCATGTAAATAGATTTTAAAGCCGCTGATTAGACCGTGAGGATAACGGCATGGAAAGACCCTGCTGGTTCAGACCGGGGCTGCTGCCTGGTGGCGCGTTTGCCCTCCTGTATCCCCCCACGGCACCCTCGGTCGAGCTGCTGTTCCCCACGGAAATGCCTTGTCAGACCCCGGCAAGATGTGCTTATGGGAGACCAAAAGGTATCGGTATCATTTTAAATCATATGGGTAAGCCTATGGTTGGCATTAAGTGGACAGGCACTGCACAACATATACACAGCTGTTAGTTTAAGATGAACCACACGTTCGTGCTTAGATACCAATTCTGATGGCCTTTGAGTCGGGTAATTTCTGTGGTTTGGAGTGTCAATACTCATGGCTTAACGTAAGACAACTAAGCAAATAAAAATAGCAGTAAGCCTTGGCCACCCTCTCTTTTTATGGGAGGGAAGGTAGTGGAGGGGGGAAGAAAGGGGAAGCTTCACATTATTTTTTCTGCTTTAAATTTATTTTTTTGCTCATACTGTTGTGGGGTTGGGGGGGGCAATAAGAATATATAATGAGGTCCTCTGAATTGCACAAAACCAGGAGTTAAACCTCAAAACCTGTACCTATGTAAAAAATTTTAATTCCGTATCATCACTTTTTACTTCAAACTAAGATGTAACCTTGTACTTCATTGCTCAGACAATGTTAACTGTAGGAGAATCACAGAAAGGAACCAAGTTCATTTAAGACATAAAGTAATTTTGAATTGCATTGATTACAGTGATCAGTCTATCACTTTAATGTCATCTCAGCTGGCATTTATTAAAAAGACATACATGTGACAACCCATTGATCCTTAACACTGCAGCTGAGATAAAAAGTCTATTTGCAAAGGAAAATTACTTCTTTAATTAGAAATGGAGTATCATTTTCTCCTTTCTTTGTTAGAACTTCAGCAGCCACAGATCAAATATATCATGGGAGGGGTTGTAGAATCTGCCATCTAGTTTGATTTAAAAGTCTTCATAGTTAATCAAAGTTGTACAAATGAGCACTTGAGATGGGAAAGAAAACAGTTACATTGCACCGGTAGGAAGGCCCTCCAGCTCAGTGGTGCTCTTGAAAGGCCTCAGAAGAGAGCGCGTTACTTCTGGGTGGACTCTGCCAGGAGACCGAAGGTCAGGGGACAGGGTCACTACTGCTTCGAGTCCCTCTCTACACATGGAGTAAAGCAGCAAACAAAATTGTTCCACAGACTTTCTGTAAGATTTTCAATGAGTTAACTATGGCTAGGCATATACCTCTCCTAACGACAAACTATTTAATGCAAGTATTTGCTGAAAAGGAATCCAGCTAATATTTGCCAAAGAATGTACTGTAGAAATGATTTAATCTTGCCAGACATTTAATGTATATGGAAAAAATAAATCTCAGTCTACCTGAAGATATTCCACAAGCAAATAAAATTATAACTGTGTCTGATACACTGTGAACGACATGCTGCTCTATAAATTCCAGGATTCCTTGCTGGTGAACAGAATTTTGAAGCCAAGTAATCTAATCTGTGGACCCATAAAATCCTATTTTTAACATTCTGTTTTCTCTTTGAACAAATCCAAAATTACATATTTGGAAAACCTCAAATTTCATACACTCTTGCTTTTAGTTCTAGGGATAGCCAGTTTGATTCTCCATCAGAGGTGAACTTATCAATTGAATTGCCTTCTTTTTTATAAACTGTATTAACCATTCCCTATCAATCTCTCTCAGAAATGCAGGGGCATCTCCACACTCTGCAGACGCGCATCCTACCACTGCTTCTACTGTTCTGTCAGCATCACGACCTTTGGGAAGCAAACACAATGGTAAATTTGCACGACTCACTACAAACTGCTATTCTGGTTTCAACTTTGGTTGCTGCTTTAGTGCTACACTACTGGTTTTATTTTATATTCTACTTGAAAAGCGTCTAATTCAATGGATAGGGTTTTAATTTCTCTAAGTTTTCAGGATGAAAATCACAAACTAATGCTAAGGTGGACTACACAAGTAAATCTAGTCCACTCTTGTGGTAGTAGACTTTTTCTATCGAGTGGAATTAATTCTGGATAATTAACTCACATTCCATTTTCCCCATCAATTAAAATCAGAAAAATTCAATGCACTGCTGATTTCTCAGCTGAATACAGAGTCTATATGGTAAAAAATGTCAACAACGAATGATTATTTACAACTAAGGTCTTCAGGACCTTGAATTATTTAGATTCTTTTGTGCAGTATGTAACCTTTAGGGTTTACTTAAATTGCTGCCTACAGATAAACTACCAGTAACTCATCATCTAGTCATAAAAATAACTTAATTAGATGTCTCTTAGACATTTAACTGCCTTCACAATGTTTGTGCAGCATTTGTCTATAAAGCCTTAGATAATATTGCTTTAATTCATCTGAGTAAACTATCAAATTTCTTACAACAGTAAGACAAAAATCTGCATTCCAGATTTATCTTTCCCCAAGGTACAAATTAAAACTTTCAGGTGGCAGATCTTTATTTTGCTATAAACTCTATGGCAATGCAAGATGTCACAGCTGATGGCTACCGAAACACTTAAGCGTGTATCTCCAGTCTTCTCACAGGGAACTGGAGCTGCACAAAAATGCACTGTAGAAGCTCTGAAAATGTAATGCTCAAAGATTTAGAAACGCAGAGCTGATTGGCTGTGATCATTCTTCTCAGCAAATAATTTGCATCTTTAACTAGACTCAACTAGTGAAATACTTCTCTGTTACCAATCAGTAAAAGTAATTTCAATATGACTAAGGCTCTGTGTAAGGATATCACTTTTTGTCTAGAACTTGATGAAATGATTCCAAATACATTAAAAGTATGAAAAAGTTTCTATTTGGGATAGTGGAATGACTTGAGTGATTTTTGTATTATTCATTTACAAAAGGCAAACTATGTCATATATATATCTATATCTATATATATCTCATATAACAACAGAAACCAATAGTCTCTGTATCCAGAACTACTGCTCTGAATACAGGATACAGTTGCTGTACAGAAAGAATGACTTATACGAAAAAATTAATGGATGGAATTCATATCTGCTCCAATTCCAGAATCTAGTGTAGGATGATGCTAATATCATCTAATAATATCAGGATCAAAGATGAGTGGAATAAAACTTCCAATTTTAGATGCTCTTTATCTGCAGGTGTGAATGTATAATGAATTCTCGCCACTGCCTCCCTATTATAAATCCAGTGATTTTGTACTCTATGACAGCAGTTTCTACAATTTTCTTTTGGCACAACCTGCTTGGAATATATGACAAAACAGCAGGGTGCCAAAACGTTTTTCTAAACGATCTACTTTGCAAGACAGCTTCCAAGTGTCACCCTGATGAATCTTATCATTACTCTTGGAATAGAATAAACATGAAAGAAAGAACCCACATATCATTTACTTAAGCGGGCATTTCTTTGTTTCTGTTACATACTTCACACTCATGCCAGTATTCATTCCAATGTACAAAGCATTTTAAACCCAGGTTAAATAAAAAACCATTATCAGGTAGGATACAATCGCACTATACCTATTTTTGAATCCTGCTGTCTCAGACAAGTGTAATGAATCATTCAATGTCATCTCAATTACCATGTTAGCGCTAATCAACTGAATTGCTCTTCCTATCCATTCCTTGTGTGGAACTTCCTAAATCAGATGGCAGAGTTTTTCCAGTGGACAAACCCATCTTCTGCCAGACTGAAAGGGTCAGGATTTGGCAAGATTCAAGCCACGGATTAAGGCTGGATGACTCAATCCATTAATTGAATATCAGATCATTTTAATCGTACAGAGAGGCATTTTGTCGCAATTTATAGTGATGGTTTAGTGTTTAATTGGGAAGAACCATTTATGCGCAAAAGCTACATAAAAAATGGGGAGGGGATCATTATACATCTTCCAAAATATAGCTCTGAATTAAGGTAGATTCCACTTGCAACACAAATTTCCAAAGGCTTCTAATTTTTTCATACCAGCATGACATGCCTTGCTGCAAACATGACAGACATGGACAATGAGGATTAGGAGAATGCATTAATAAAGGCTGCTGAGGTGTGTGTGTGTGTGTATATATATATATATATAAGGAAAAAGTGAGCATAAAGAGAGTTAACTGTGGTTTGTTGCCTCCTCTTTTCTCAGTCTAGGAACCCTTCCATATGCTGTGTTCTATTTATTATTTCTGCATTGCATCAGGAGGGAAATATTCACGTTGAGCCACAGGGATTAAAGACTGCAGCTCTAGAGAAGTCAGATCACATCCGTCATATCCAGCTGTTTTCAATTCCAACACCTCACACCTGCTTTTATTTATTATTCCTGGACTAGACAAGACAGGGCTCATTTTTTAATCTTTAAAAGCTTTCTTAAGAAAGACACAAATCAATCTATTCCTGTCCCTTTTGCCTCTGCAATAGTGCACCAAGACGCTAAAACAAGCTCCTGAGACGGCAGGACCTGACCTGACGGGAAGGCACCCGTGCTGGGGTAGGGCAGCTCCCTCCGATCTCCCACCGTGGCGGCAACACGGCAAAGCGGGACAGAAACACCATCCACTCCCAAAATCTGCTGTTAGTGCAGACTCTTAACCCCACTTACTCCCACCAATTTCAATTCCTCGTTTTTAACTTTTAACATTGGAAATGGACTCAAGAAGTGTGGGTGGCAGTGAATTACCCAACTAATTCATGTACTACTTTATGCAGTGGGTTCTCCACTTCTACTTATTTCGAGCTACTGTTCCACCGAGCCCGTTTGTTGGCAGACCGGCTGATTGCCTCCCTGTTCTCTATTAGGAGATCACACTGCCTCAGCATTTGATTGTCCTTTTTTATCCAGTCATTTTTCCAGACAGGGACTCGTAAGTCATTCTTTTGCAATCTTCTCCTGTGCCACAGGCTAGTCTTACGTTAGGATCTCTCTAACTGCTCAGGAGTAATTATTCAGTCACATTTAACATGCAAACCAAATGTACCAGACCTCCTTGTACTTACTGCACAAACACCTCCCATTTGCAGTTGTTTGTCTCCTATAGCTACCATAACAAGTTACTGTTTGATGGAGCAAACTTGTATCTTGTTTGCCATTCATTCAGTTGCTATGCGGGAGATGTTCTGCTTCTCCCCTTCTTTGCAACCTGATGATCAGGATATCCAGAGTAGCTAAACTATCTGACTCACCAAGCACTATGCTTTAAATAAGCATGAACACCAGAAAACACAGTGGAACATGAAGCACATGCAGGTGAGAGTGGAAGCCAATGAGAAAACAGCCAGCTGCTTTTGAAAATGTCACTCTTGAATACATCTTGCTTTCTTGGTAAGTGAAAATATGGAAGGAACATGATGGAGCTGGCAGATGGAGTTGCAATACTGCTTAAACATAAGCACAGAATCCAGAGATTTCTGTCCTACATTTCTGAATATAAACAAAACCTACCAAAATGACTTCCTGTATGTTTCATGTACTACTGAAGATTTTCACTGCTCCCACCCGACCTTCCATAGGTCTGCTAAAGTCATACAAACCTTTATTTTCAGGATCCAAGCTACTTTGCCTGTCTCCACATTGTGCCATCCCTGAAAATGTCTCTTTAAAACTAACAATTTCCCAGCAGATTTCCTTACTATGTTGGAGGCTGCCTTAGCACTTTGCATGACTCTGTGGTGTTTGTCTGTGTGAACTATATTGGTCAGTGAGCATGAATCCTGGAATGAACACTATGAAGAATCAACTGAAAGAGGGAATAAGGCAATTCCTTGTTCAGGACAAAAGCAGATCTATGAAATATATACTGCAGATAACTCTTATCTTCCTTTGACTAGTATTCCCAGATATGCAAACGTGTTTAATACAAAGCCTGATATACTCTCGTCCTTTTCAATACGCTAAATCCTTCTTTCTTGGGAAAAGTAGCGCTGCAAACAGTATAAATAATGATTTGAAGATCAAAGAATACAGTATTGATGTTTTCAAAGCCATCATAAATTTATCATTCCAAAATTCCGTAATTCTAAACTTGTAAAGCAAAATTATCACTATTACAATCCTTGCTCCTTTTTTAAGGATATTTTTATATGTGATCCATTTATGCCCCATTCTACCAGTAAGTGCTTTCTTTTGTCCTCCCAGACACAAACCTGGACTTAGTTCATTGCTGAACTTAGACTGGCAGGAGTGGCAAGAGTGCTTGTTGGGCTTTAATCCCAGCCAGGGACAGCACCCGCATCTCAACAAATGTACCCCATTAGGAACAACCAATGCTACCTCATGAGCCAACACAGCAGTCAATGAAAACACCATGGAAGTTTCATCAGTTCATTAATTTTCTCTGTATTGGAAGTTGCTTTGTCTTTTTTAAACAGCTTTGATATTGTTTGGGAGTGTTACCTTTTAAAGAGAATATATATCAGCCAATCACAACAACAGGTGAAGACCTACCCCAACATAGTTCTAAAAGACTAAAAATCCCCAAGACTTCTGTTCTCTTCTTGTCCTGTAAATGACCAATGACTTTGCTCTACAGCCAATAAGTCATTTCAAATGTTGTTAATCTAACATGGCTACTGATCACTCAGCTCCTCCTACAATTTTTAGCAAGTCATTTCATAGCCATATACATCTCATTTTTTGAATCCGCCAAGTAGACAGAAAGTCTTCCCACACCAAATGAAACAGGCCCGTAAGTTTATAAAACATCTGAAATTCTTGCATGAAATTTAGCACTGAGACACAAAGTATTATCACTTGTAAAAACAAAATTCATTAGGAGATGCTGAATATGTTTGCTGTAAAAGGCAACTCTGTCCCACTACTTTTTTTAAAAAATAAAGGATACTCCATAACAAGAACAACCATCAGTCTGAATTAAAAATTGAACTGATTCATTAAAATTTGGATAGCATATAATAAAACATACCTGTAGTTGCCATAATACTGATGTGCTCTAAGTGCTTCCAGTTTTTGGAAGAGTAATGTACACTTACTAGACAGACATCAAGGCAATTGCCCATGATACAACGTTGAAAAAAAATAGATTGTACGGTTTGCAGTAGCATCAAGTCTCTATTCAAGTGTAAAAAAATTAATTGACTCCATCTGTATTGGCCTAATGACTGATTAAATGACTAATCACGGAAGTCTTAATTAAAATCATTTTTCTGTAGAGAAGAGGATGGAGGGAGGAAGGCAATCATTGTGTTATAATGTATGTCAGATTCCATTTGTGCCATTTACTAACAGCCATCAAATGAGTAATTATGCACAAGGTCATTCTGTAAACTTTCTGCATACATCAGACTGATTGGATTAGGGCTTGGTGCTTGGCTGCTTTCTTCCCCACCACAAAACAGGTAATTAACATTGCTGAGAATAAATAATAAAGGAAGTTGACATTTCCTCTTCCATCTTCGCACCAGTCAACCCAGTCAAAGATGGATATACAACTTTCATACATTGTTGGGTAAAGTCCCACACCTCATACGTTAAATCAAGCCCATCCTCTTCAGCTATTCAATATTCTTCATGAAGTGACAGGGATCTCTGTCACACAGTGAAATTCTGTAATATGCAAGGAATGTTTCCTGCATGAATAAAATGACCAGGCAATTAAAAGAATCCTTTTCAAGTAAAGCAAAATGACAATATAAAATTAAAAGATTATTTTAAGTTTTATTTGCCAGACACCTGACTACTCTGATGCATAGTGACCTATGCTATGGAAAAATAACAAGCTGCTTCTACCTCAACAGCTGAAACCAATCTATTTAAAACAATGTATTAAAATGAATAATGAAATAAAAAAGTGTCTTCAGATAAGATAAATGAACTTTCCCCTTGCATGTAACTCATAAATAGGACCTACTTTTTGATGAAACATTGCATATAAAAGGTTGAAGTCCAAAGTATAAATTGTAACACAGAAAATACTTTGCTGACTGCTATCCTGAAATTTCTAGAAAATCTTATTTGCAGCCACACTGAGTCTGCCATATCCCTAGCTGCAACAATTTTGCATATCCCAGATGACAATACACTATCTCATGTATAAAACAACTTTATAAAATTAAATGTGTCTTAACAGGGAAAAAAAAAAAAAAAAGTTGGAAGAGCCCTGTCACTATTATCAACAAATAATGCAAACAATTCTGCAAACACTATTTTCCTTCAAAATCTTGAAGTCAAATGTGCAGCACTGATGTGAGCTACAGTTGCAGAATTAGGTGCCAAATAAGTTCCAATTCTTCTAAAAAAACTGAAACAACTTCTAGCACTGAGTTTCTTAAATTACTCTTGCCTCTTCTTCCGAACCAGAAGTATTCTGACCAACAACCCTGATAAAGATCTCTGCAGTGACACTGAAAATGGACATCCTCCTGTGAACACAGAATGCGTTGCTTTAAAGAGTACCCAATGGACTACAAATAGTGTTCAGAATATGGATGGAGAAGCTAAAGAGACAAAAAAAAAAAAAAAAAGATGAAATGAATCTTAGTTCATTACTCTGTAACGTCCAATTACACTTTTGGCGTGATTAAATGCTATCCTGTCTAAACCAAAGTCATGCAAGTCACAGAAAAATATATGTAAAGCTACATCAGCCAGCTTCATCCAAATTTCAAGTACATATAAATCTCAATTAGTTTGAATTAACACAAAATGTAGTCAAACTTGACCCTACTTACCACATAACTGAAGGAAAAAATGTAACAACAAATCTCTGCTTGCAATAACTGTCAGTGTCACATATGAAAGTAGTTCATTTTACTAATAAAGGAAATGGAATTGACTGATAGATTTAAAATTAAATTCAGCTCTTCTATAAATGTAATTCAGACTTTTAAGGTGGCTCTCAAGGCTTAAAACCTGCACTGAGACTCAAACGTGCCACACTCTGGGCTTCAAGAGAATTAACGAATCCTGGTTTTGTCTTCATTTGAAGACACATGCATTTAAAACAACCACAAAATCCATCACCACCAAACCATAACTCTCCAAAATAAACAACATACATATGGCACAGTAAGTCTTTCAAAACCTGAGGATATTTTTATGGAATAATTCAACACAATCCGCACTATTCTGCTAATGCAAATGAAAACTTGCACAGCTACCTAAATTACAGGGTGGTGTGCCATTCTTAATCGTCATAGAAATGTAGGAGTTCCTGTTTCAATCAGTTCTATTGTTTGAGATATACCCGATGATAATGGAGTGGCTGCCGTTGTAGGCAGAGACTGACTTCTGAAGGAAGCTAATTAATGACTCGCTGTACGACTTGCTGTAGGTTTGAAGGAATTACTACAGTGGTGACGATCGATGTGCAAGACAGCAGCAAGTACATTAAGCGACTGGTCTGAAATGTCAACATTCTTTTTTTTTTTTTTTTTTTTTTTTTTTCCAGACCTTATGTAAACATTTTTTTTTTTTTTTTTTTTTTTTTTCTACAGACCTGATTATATAGGTTAATCCTGATCTTTCATTGTATAAAATATTTAAGACAAGGACAAGCATTTCAAGGACCTCTCAAGTACCTGAAAAGGTAGATCCCCTTCTCAACACAGAAGTACATACCCTTCACATCATAGTATAGAAGTCCAACTAGTTTTGACTGAAAGACAGCCTTCTCCCTCTTTTTATTTCTTCAAGTATTGTTAAAAAAAATACTAAGGTTTCTTACGCCCAAAGACAGACCACAGAAAAGAGATGGTGTCCTACGTGAAGGCACCTCCAGCTATTCTAGATTCAGAAATCTGGGAATTTACATCTCTCGAGGGCACTTAATAGGATAAAGCAAAAGACCTTCATGGTAAGGGGCTGGAATGCAGCCAAGGGAAGCCATTTAAGGAAAAATGCAACAAAAAAACCCCAGTCTACATCAAATTCCCGGGTCACACTGCAGAAATGAGTGCGTCAGTTGCTGTATGAAGCATTTTTGAAAGTGCTTTAAATAGATAGGTATCTCTGATTTCTTATATGAGCCAGTGCACATTGTCCTATTTTGACATAAATGTGACTTCTCATATTGGTTAAAGATGACAAAATACCTTGTCTGCTACAGAGAAGCTATTGCAAATCAGTGGGGCCAACCCTGATTAGACATTGGAATCACTGTGCCCGCTCATGTCAGCAAGTCCCATTATATTTATTTTATGCTTTGCTATTAGCTGAACTAGTGAAAAAGGTGGAGAATTAGTCATCACGGCAGATTTGCTCTAGTCAGTATTTTAAAAAGCCTGTAGGCTATTATACAGTAAATAACTTAAAGGAAATACTGGAAATTATCAGCAAGCAGGCTGTAGTAAAAGCCACTTTCATCACAACCCAAATAACGGGAAAGGTAAACAATACCTTTCTCTTACTGTGGCAACTGTCATCCCTCTCAGAGGATATCTCCATACTCATTTTGTCAGTTAAGAAATGCAAATTAGATATCGCCTATTCTTCTGCTTGTTTTGTACAGTGAGCACAATTTCTGCATGAACGTCCAACTGTATTTCCATCCTCTTTGTGTCACAGAAACCTCATTTACCAGTTATTCTTCTCCATATGAAAAGATCTATAATGAGGAGTCTTTCTGTCATTGCCCTGCTCCTCTGAGTCAGGAATTTTCATTTCCCCCTAATACTTGCTGCTGTAGCTGCAATTTCATTTACTGTCAACTCATACCACAGCCTTAACGCAAGCACATCTGTGGCTGGATCATGGAAAAGATTCAGTATTGCTTTCAGAGCTGCATATCGATTAGATGGTTATGAGAAACCAGGGGTTTTATTTACTATGCTCTCATATGGTACTTAGAAAAAGGAAGGTTTTTCCCCCGTACTTGAAATGACAGTTTATTCTTCCAGTTAGTCACCTAGCAAAAATACCTGTATGAGAATACTGAACAGAAAAAGTAGGACTAGGAGCAGACTAGGTCTACTTGCACATGCACTCTTTCAGAAAACGATTGCAAAGGCATAAAGTTATCGGAGAACAATCTAAAAATATATTTTTGATTCACATTTTAGCAGTATCATGAAAGAAACTGATTACTTTTGGTTTTGAGGAAACAGAATCATAGAATCATAGAATTGTCAAGGTTGGAAAAGACCCTTAAGGTCATCGAGTCCAACCGTTAACCCATCACTGCCAAGTCCATCTATACCATGCCCTCAAGCACCGCATCTATCTGTTCTTTAAATACCTTCAGGGATGGAGACTCAACCCCTTCCCTGGGCAGCCTGTTCCAATGCCTGACCACCCTTTTGGTGAAGTTTTTCCTAATATCTAACCTAAACCTCCCCTGGAGCAGCTTGAGGCCATTTCCTGTCCAAAGAAATACTGCTGTTTAAAAAACATAATGCTGTTCAAAAAAATACCTGCCATTCTCTTCTTTTTAATATATGTATGAAGCAATTTACAAATGCTGAGCCAAATTTAGCTTTGGTGCAACTCCAGAAATCAGTTGTATCAGGATAGATCACCTCGGTCTAAGAAAGCAGTAGACGTCATGTTCTCTTTCTTGAAAGCTAGAGTTTCCATAAATCGGTATCCTGACATTTACAAGTTCTCTTGTTCTTCCAGGCTATTCAAAGCTACCTTGACTTTTAAAAATGCCTCCTACTATTACTTTAGTTGCCTTCTGCCCTACCTTTGCATTAGCAAAGGTAGAAAGCAGCATTTCCTCTTTTTCCAATAGGAATTAAAGGAACAGGATTTGAAAGTTTGTCACTGCTATCTGAAGCAGGTAACAGCTAAATGGACCATCAGCCATAGCCAGAATTTTACATTTAAAGTGTTCCAGTATGATAAAGGGGACCTGTTCCCAAGTTGGGCTTCTCTGACTCCTGCGTACACCTTACTCTTCCCTACAACAGGGTGAGAGGATTTAAAGTTCACCTAGGCCTTGACAATGGGCAAGGAAAGCTTACTCCAGTTAAGATTTTACAGACTGCAGTCAAGTTAGAAATGGATTTGGTGCTTCTATTTGCAGCATTAAAAACTTAGTTTACACAGATTGTTCTGATAAAACACCCAAACCAAAAAACACAACCCCCTAAAACCACCTTTCCTATAGTCAGCGTACAAAAGCAATACTACCGAAGGTTAAAATAGGAAGCTACCTGAAAGATGGCACTAAAGCTTTTATGAAACAAATCACAAACTTTTCAACAGCTAATTTAATTCCAACAGATAAAAGTAGAACAGCCTCTAGGCAATCTGCAAGTTGTATGTAATTGCACTGCTGGAAGTTAGAAATAAGTTTTCTTTTTCACCTATAAGGATGCAACTTCAGGTTGGTTTCTGGATTACACCCTAATTCCTTTTTATGATAATGGTAATTCTACTTGGCTCTTGCATGAAGGGATTTGCCATTTGTCCATCCACAACACAACAATATGTGTTCAAACACAGTTTTGATATTTCCATTTTAATTAAATATTGAGCCTATGAATCTCAACATGGAACATAATATGAAACTATAGAGTATACGTAAAAAAAAAATATCTATACCTTCCTGAGCTTGTAATTATGAAACAGTGCAAGATAATCTTTTCCTATCAAGCAGAAAAATGCAATCCCACTGTCGTGTTCAAACAGCTAAAGCACAGAAAGTATGCCGATTATGCGCCAAAAATCTACAGCTGAAGTTCACTTTTGATACATTAACTTCCCAGTCATAATATACTACTTACTTTCTTCAAGCACTCAGTAAACTCAAACCAGTGTGCTTTTTTTTTTTTTTTTTCCAGAGAACAGAGTTTTTATGTGCTTAAACAAACTCTAATTTTTATGCTGCCACAATTAATCAAATGACCCTTGCAAAACTTGACTAACCTAGCAGAGGAAAAGTTTTTCTTCTCTATGTATTTCTTTTCTTTTTAACTATCTACATCACCTGTAATGCAATTATGGAGGTTTGTTTAAACACACCAGTTTTAAACTAGCGAGGGTAGATGTAATGACTCAGTGTAATCACAGCGAGACAGAAATTGGAGCAGACTGCAAAACTTAACTGAAAAAACAGGCAGTAGATCTGATGGCAATTTTAAAGGTGTAGTGAAAACCCCCACACCTACTACTCTAACAAAACAAGAAAAGAGCTGAAAAAAACGCAACCCCCCCAAACACCCAAAAATACCCAACACCAAACCCTCTCCAAACTGAAGGACTGAGAAACATTGTTCCTGCAAGCAGAAGCCCAGGTTACAAGGAAGTAAAAGATGTATTAGCATAAAATGTGAAATGCAGTATTATACCGTGTCAGCTCAGAAAAAGACAGGGCCATTTGTCCAGGAGAGTAACACCAGTCAGAAGGGGTGCACTGCAAAGAGAGAAAACCTGCTTTCGGCAGACAGCATCCTCCAGCTGAGAAGCAGGAATACCGATCCACCATACCTGCTGTCTTCCATTTTCTCCTGCGAGACTGTCATCTTCTCAGCTCTCTCAGCAGATACCCTGCCACTTGGCTTTCTGCCTCCCGTCTACGGGGGGGGGGGGGGGGGGGGGTGTTTTGCCTCCCGCGTGGGGGGGGGGGGGGGGGGGGAGGTATTTCTGTGGTGCTTAAGGAAAGTGCCAAAAATGGTGTAATTTATGATACGCTAGTGTTTTCCTTTGCATTAACAACAAATGTAAAATCATCAGCACTTGAATATGGTGGATTTTGATTTACATATATTAAGATTCTCTCATTATTTCCTATTATTTCTGTAAACAAAATTGGATCCTGGTCACTAAACTATTAGCATCCCCTACGCGAGCCAAATCATAAAAAAGTTAAAAGCCAGAATGTACAATGCAACAGACAAAAGACTTTGAAACTGGAAGTTGTATCAAACTGTCTTGATTAGAAACTCTTACCTGCTATTCCTTTTTAGAACTGAAAACTTATTGGGAGTGAAGTAAATAGTTATCTATACCTTAACTTTTGGAATGGGCACATCTCACTTTCTCAGTTCAAACAATACTATCTAGGCTTTCCCCATGAATTTTCCCAATACAGTTTCAAGCCCTTCAGTTAGTAGACCAAGTTATTTTCTGGACTATTTCCTGGAATTTTTAAATGCCTACACCATTGTTTTCTTTATTTTATTCTACTGTACACATACAAAACCATTTTTTTTTTTTACATTGAGGTTGATATAGATATCAGTTTAATTACTTTTAATTTTCTTCCTTCTCTGAAATACTTTTCAGAATCCCCCTGTAAGAATTACCACAAAGCCTGAAAAATTGTGAGTGGAAACTTGAAGAAGCATTTCATAATAAAAACCAGAAGATGGGAGAATACTTTGGTAGGTAATTTCCCATCCCCACCCTAGAAGGAATATTTTGTGTTGGAAAGCTGTTGCTGACTAATGCAGGACAAAACCTAAAAATAGTAGTGTTTGTCTCAAATTCTGTGGGGTGAAGTAGAAAGATAATACTCTAACTGTAATACTTTATCCAGCTAGAAAACCTTGAAGAAAGAAATTTCTAGTTGCAAATGCTGCCATTTTCTCCACAGTGCCGTAACTTTATCGTTATATGGCAAGATAAAAGTTAAGTCTTTGCCTCTGCAAGGGCATTAAACAACATCTTTCTCTCCATTAGCTTTTGCTGTAGTAGCAGTATTTATTCTCTGGGCAATGAAAGAGAACCACACTGCTTACAGAGTAACTCCAGGTTCTTAATGCACTAACAGTTTCAGAAAGGTCCCTGCATCACTGAATTTAACCTTTTTATTTTCTATTAATTGATAGCTCTTGTGCCACACAGTTTCCAAGGAAATGTTTAACACCAAGAAGGTACTTTTCTCAGTGCATTATAGTCACAAGGCTAGTATAAATGTCATCAGGGATGGGAAAACAAGTTCCTAAAAACCAAGAGACACCATTCAACTTTTCTTCTTTAACATTGCAGAGAAGGAAAATCAGTGATACTTTATGGAAGAAAGTGATGGACATTTCCAGTGCAAAAGTCCTCCCATTCGACACAAGCCTTCACGAGGTTTGCCCATAATGTATTTATGTGTATGGTGAATGTCAAGGTACTTACAGTAACGAGTAAAGACTACAATTGATACAGTTTTGTGATCTGAGGAAGCACTAGAAGCAAAGAACTCTTGAATTCACACCGTAATTCACTGTATGACCTTGAGCAAGTCACCCCACCCTGATGTGCAGGGAAGTAACAGTATATACCCAGCCTACTACTGAGGAGAAGGACTTGGGGGTAGTGGTGGATAAGAAACTTAACTGCAGCCAGCAACGTGCGCTCGAAGCCCAGAAAGCCAACCGTGTCCTGGGCTGCACCAGAAGCAGCGTGGCCAGCAGGTCGAGGGAGGTGATTCTGCCCCTCTGCTCCACTCTGGTGAGACCCCACCCGCAATACTGTGCCCGGCTGCGGGGCCCCCAACACAAGGACACGTATGTGCTGGAGCGGGTCCAGAGGAGGCCATGAAGATGATCAGAGGGCTGGAGCACATCTGCTATGAAAACAGGCTGAGAGAGTTGGGGCTGTTCCGCCTGGAGAAGAGAACGAAGAAGAGAAGGCTGCGGGCAGACCTTCCAGCAGCCTTCCAGGGCCTGAAGGGGCTGACAAGAAAGCTGGAGAGGGACTTTTGACAAGGGCGTGGAGTGATAGGACAAGGGGTGATGGCTTTAAAGTGAAAGAGGGTGGATTGAGATGAGATCTAAGGAAGAAATTCTTTGCAGTGAGGGTGGCGAGGCCCGGGCACAGGCTGCCCAGAGACGCTGTGGCTGCCCTGTCCCTGGAAGTGTTCAAGGCCAGGTTGGATGAGGCTCTGAGCAACCTGGTCTAGTGGAAGGTGTCCCTGCCCAACCATGGCAGGGGGGTTGGCACTAGATGATCTTCAAGGTCCCTTCCAACCCAAACCATTCTATGATTCTATGATACTAGGAATGGTGGAATTTAATTGTCACTGAGCCTACAGTTATGAATAGTCTTTAAAAAGAGTAAGTGCCATAGCTGTTAGGCCTACAGAAGACTGAGTCACCTAGTCCTTCTCTAATACAATTGTAAGTACACAAAGCAAATAATTAAATACGCCTTTCATAGGAGACACTGAACTCTGCTCCCACCTTTATTTATAAAGTCTTCCCACCTTTTCCAAGAAAGTCACTTGTAGTATTTTTCTCCCTTTTTTATTTTAGAGCCTCTTAAACATCAGTGGAATTCCTACATCTAGATAATCCATTTATTAAAAAAATTCTTCAAGCCAATCTTTAGCTAAAACAGCTGTTTAAAGAAAAGTGTTTAAGATCAATGGTTTCAAGGTGCCTGATAGGATTTCACACTAGTCATCTCAGAAACCTTACACATCTATGGTCATATTTTTGTTGTCCCATATTACTGGTAATAAGGCATAAAATGTTTAGACAGCAAATGAGATAGCATTGTGCCACGCATTAAAAACATACTACCCAGACAAATACCAAATAAGGTTTATAAATTCCAGTTTCACATGCATTCAAAGTGAAGCTAAAGCATCCAAATCAGAGAATCACTCCTTAAAAACCCCCTTCATGTTAATTTTAATTACAACAGTTATTACTATTAGCAAGACAAAGATCATGGGCCACGTGCCAGCAGGATAACTATTTTCATAACAACCATTCAAGATAGGGCAGCTTGACCTCTCTGGGAGTGAAATATCAATTAATTATCTTTTTACAGCCAATTCAATTACAGCACACTAATCACTTGTGTAGGACATCAAGCCAGAGTTGGGAGCAGAGGGGGGAAGCTGGGGAAAGGAAGGAAAAAATATTGGCAGTGAATAACCCTCAGTATGGATGAGAAGGCACTAATCCTACATGCAAATAGAAATTAGCTGTTTGTAGCAGACTCAATACTGTAATATCATCCTCATTTAACTGAAGTTTTTAAAAAATAAGGAGTTATTGGTCCTAGGGGTGATAGAAGTTTCATTTAAAGGTGACCAGACACACTGCATTAGTCTTTAACATTAGAGTTAATTCAAAGAGCTTTGTTCATTAAGGGGAAAAAAAAAAAAAAAAAAAAAAAAAAAAAAAAAGATGAGCTATTCAGCAGAACGGAAAACATACTTAACTTTTGTTAAATAAACTAAAAATAACTCAAGTTATTTCACTGCTACACTGATCCCAAAGAAAATTATCAAGTGCAATATATCTACAATAATGACTCAGCAGAATATTTGTATGTAAGTAAACATATATTCATTTATGATCACATTAGCACTGCTGGGGGCCAAATTTCAAAAAAACTATGAGTGCACGTATAAACACATCACTATGTGCAAAACCTGTACTTAATGCAAACAAAACCAAATTTGAATCTATGTCATTTATAGCATTCGTGAAATAAAATGGCAGAAAGGGGTACGTTAAAGGGTCTCTTCTCACATGAATTTCTGTTAAATGAGTCTTGCACCATTTAGCATAGATAACCCAAAAGAGAAAGTTATCTAGTCCGTATCTGAAACAGCAAGGCAAGACTGCTTCTTTCCGCAGTCGTGATGGACAGAATTTAAAGTACTAAAAAGTGCGTTGACAACACAGTTGCACAAGTTAAGCACTTAACAGTAGTTGTGATGCTAACACTCTCATGTTATGGCCTTAGCATAATTGACAATCTCTGTAGCAAAAACTTCAGTCTCCCTTGCCAGTATGGTAACAATAGCAGTGAAAGACTTTTGTGTAAGTTGGAAAAATTTACAAGGAATGTCAGCAGGTTATCAGCCTATTCTGATTCATCTTCGTTACTAGAATTTTTAATACAGCCTGATTAAGGCTAGAATACATACCCATGCTAGTGTCACCTTCAATTTCTTTGTAGATAGCATACTGAAAGTCATTATCCCTTATATTCCTAAAAAAGAGCACTCCGAAAATTCCATTACCGACTGTGTAATTCCATTACGGATTAACATTTCTAACCAAAAAATACAATATATTATGCATCTAAGGAACAGAACACAGAGTCTAATCTGTTAGGGGTTTAGGATCTCTTTGGATTTTAGGGCATTCGTATTCAGGGTGTTCCATATCCCTCAAGAGTGCAATGAAAGTTTCAAAGAGGTACACAACTCTTCTGAATCTTCCCAAGTGCTTTGAAAAGAGAAGGCTCATACAAAATACATGTTAACTCTGCAAATTCAAATAAAAGATTATACTACAGCAAAAGAGAGGAGCCAATGTGGATTTTTTTCCCCTATGCAACACTAACAGTGTGCTGTTTCTAAAGGGCAGGTTTGTCTTTGCTCAGTGCTCTTTAAAAAGTACTATGAAAGGAAAGCACCGTTTGTTCCACCTGCAGACTCATGAATACACGAAAGAACATCCTATTAGAATTTCTATTCTAGTTTTTGTCTAATCTATTTTGTATATTCTAGTCTCACACCACAATCACCGCAGCAGTAACTAAAAATTCTTCCCTAGTATTCTAGGCAAGGCAACCAACATCGGTCAAGTGTTCTGCTAGTGTCCCTATTAAAAGACACTCGCCTATTTCAGACTTGTTTTGAGACAGGTTTGCACATTCTGTACTGCACCTCTGCCAGTTACCAGTACTTTACACTTAATGGTTTTGCTGCTGCCCTAATAGAGCCTTTGTGTCCATTTCCCACAGAGAGCTCCGATACCAACGGAGTGTCCTTGAGAAAAGGGTTTTGCTGGCAAGCCTCTTGAATCTGGTACACAGTAGGAATCAACGTAAGAATAAGACAAGAAGTATTATTTTGTAATCTAGTCAGAAGGACTATCTCCATAAAAAAATATTGGCGTCTTTAGCCACCAGAACATTACAAATCCAGCATTTTATGAAGCTTTAGTACTCTAAGTACTGTGATTGTAAATGGAACCAACTGTTGCTATGGAGCTAACCCTTGCTATAAAAGGTTAAACCCAAGAAAGATTATTAGGTCACATTACAAGACTATCAACACCTAATGAGAACAACCAATTAACATTGTCTTCTCCGCGTGATATGACAAGAAAGGTTCACAACCACCCTCACTTTCTATCACAGCTAAGGACAACTGAGTTCTCAGCACCTCATATGACCTACTTTGGACCTTTCTGTAAGATACAGAGACTTCAGATTGACACACAGTGTATGAGCATGACACAAAAGCAGGTAGAGGCACATCTCTTGCATATGTATATTTTTCTCTAAAATATGTTCTCTGTTGGTCATTGGGAATACATGTATTGCCAGCCCTTTGCAAAGAGGTAATCTAGCTCAACTGCCAAATTCCATTTATCAATACTCAGCAAACAGGAAAAAACACAGCAAAACTGAGGAACTATAAAACTGTATTTCCATACTGAACATGATGACTGCTAGAATTAAGGAAATATTTTTTTTTCCTCCTTCCTACAGAAGCAAGCATCAATTTGAGATAATACTGGCTTTAGGTCTTCTAATTCAGTTTCAAAACTTCTCTTTCCTTAAGGCCACATTTCAATGAGTCTTATGTTAAAACCATATAGAAACATATGCACTAATATAACTATGACATTATTGTTAATTACATACATATATTTTCATATTCATACTTTATATAAATATTCCTTCTTAAACTAATGTTAAACAATGTCTGTGGCTACACCTGGTTGCTAACACACAAGAGGCTATTGTCATTTGGGCTGGAACTTTTTTTTAAAAGAAGGCTACGTTTTGCCAATGTACGACATTGTACATTCATTTTGCCAATGAACGACAAAATCCCAGTCACGGTTCAGCTGTAGCTTTCCTTTGGGACTGGTACCTGTTTGATATTTGGTGATCAAGTTTGTTAGTTTAACCTTTCAGAATGACAAGCCTGTTCCCAGACAACACATTATATTAATCCAATATGATGCCACCAGAATAGAATTTACCCCTGGCACACCTCGTGGCTAAACCAGTGCCCATTTCTGTCATTTGAAGGGGCCCCACCAGGTGTAAATTGCACAGGTAGTATTACAGCACAGTATGGTTGGTGGGAACCTACACCTTGTTTGTTGATACTGCTTAAATAGTTTTGTTCTTTTCCATCATAAATCCTGTCTGGGAAGCTACTAACATTCCAAAATAGGTATTCTATTAAATCAAACCCCCGTTTTTTAAACACACATAGAGTAAAACAATTACTAGGTGAATGTATCTCTCAGTGCTGCTTTAAAAATAAAACCAATGCTAGAAAAAGGTGTTCAAAATACCTATAATAAAAATAAACCACACACAGCTAGGCTGCCAGAATTTCCATAAGGAAAACACATTGCATGTTTCCGATAGCAAACCCCAAACTTCCCTAACGTAAAACACAGTCAACACATTTAACTAATAGTTTGCTTTCACTGATTGAAAAACATGAAACCATGAAGGCACTGAGACTGGAATCAACTGTTAACTCAGAAAACTGTCCCATTAGTATCTTGAAAAGCTAGATTTAATAAATAAAAACCCCAATAGGATATCAGTAAGGTTTTTGGTTCATTTGACAAAACCCAAGGCATTTAAGAGCTAAAGGTTCTATATTATCCTTAGTTTATGCTTTGAGCCAGAGTTGTCTTGCCATAGGATAAAGACCTTATTCATACTCAGGTATTACAAAATTTTGAGAACTAAGAAAAAAGAACTGTTACTAGCACCAGTATAATTGTAGTATAGAAAAACAGAATTCCCCAAATCCTGAACCAACAAAATTCCTGATTCAACAAAAATTCCAAGTATGTAGCTCCAGTCAGGGTTTACTCCCCAAAATTATCTTCTTTGTGGCTGCACTTAAGTTTTCATACACAGTCAACATGCATTAGAGGGATTTAAAGCACCACGAGAATTAGAGTGTACGTTTATATGGAAAAAGCTGCACCCATTTAACTCAACAGACTCATACTATCTTAGTTACACAAGCAACACAGTAAAGATGATAATCCTATCCACCAGAAATAATAATAATAAAATATCTGGTTCAAAAGACCCTCTGATAAATTTAATCATTTAAGAACAGATTTATTATATATATGTTCAACAGGACATGAAAAGGAGAACTAAATGGACAGTCTTTCAGTGGGTGCAGAGTGGAAGCTCTATTCTAACCAGCTATTTACCACTGAAGCTTTTAGCCAATTAAATCTGAATAATCACCAAGAGATGTGAAATATTACACTCTACTAACCTCCATATATTTTTTTTGCAGTATTAATTTATTTTGCTTCAAAATCAGCCAAATAAACTATTTCAGAGTGAAGCTAGAAGAAAAAAAGCATCCTGATACCCAGCACTTCAGTAACTAGGGCCAGATAAATAGCTATAAAGGGACATGAGGAAACAGCAGTAAATGTTTCAGTCTGTATCTCACTGCGAACCCACCAGAGTTAATCCCTTTTACCACAACTAGATACTGCAACACTTGCTTAACCAGATCTCCACAGTGAAACTTCAGAGGCCAAGCCAGCCGGCCCGCCCCAAGTCCTGAAACCCGCTCTGCTCAGAAAGCCACACTCCCCGGCCGGAACCTGGAACTCCAGCTTCCAGCAATGATTTTTCACTACTACTGGCCACTCTGCCTTTAAACTGTTAAAACATTTTTAATTTGATCTTTGGAAATTAGTATTGAATTCAAGTGTTTATAATTGAAAAAAAAAAAAAAAAACCAATACAAACCCTTACAGTGAAGACTACAAAAAACTTTATTTTTCATCCTAAATTTACCTTCTTTCTCTGTATACTAACTTCAGTTAACCAAAGATTCTTCTCATGAGAATGACTCTCATCCATATTAAAACATTCTGTGAAAACAAAGACTTCACTCAGAGGGAGGGTTCATCGAACTCACTAAAATTATAATCATTTAATAAAAGTAATGACTACTCTGTATTTAAAATATTTTCCCAGGCAGCACTTTAGCATATTGTGTATTCCAAACAAAGTGCTATTGCATAATCATTAACTCTGCACTACATAGATGTTATGAAGAATATAATGAAAATTCTAGTAAAATAAAGAATATTAAGTTTTCTTACGGACAGAAAACACACACACATATGCCCATTAAGATTATAGGACAGATGTTTGTTGGCTATAACACAGGTCAGATGTTTTGAGATGTTTAAAGGAAAAGCAGTATCATCATTTTATGCTGAGAAAGGCAAGACTAGAAGGAAGTAATCTGTCCAAAATCACCCGGATAATCTGGGCTCAGAACACAAAACATCAGGGTTCTTTTCCCCATTCCCATGTCATATTCACTGGATTATGATATTACACTAAATAACCATATTTTCAGAAACCACTGGGCAAAAAGTCCTATAAACATCCAAACCCAAAGGGACTAACAGACATTTTAAAAACTACACAATAGCTGTTGAACCTCAGAATCTGCCACAGTCAAGACTGGTTTAAAACTGTGAGTATGTAAAACTGACTTAGAAAAGAGAGGAAAAATTCCTCTATTTTTTTTCTTTATTGTAAATGTAATGTAAGGTTATCTTCATTTTTTTTTTTTTTTTAAGTGTTCTCAAATCCAATTTCAAAAGAATTGAGACATATACATTGCAGCCAGTCAGACAATAAGTTCTGCAATTATCGGCACCTGCATTACAATTACCGAGGGGCCATGGCAGATACCCTACTGACAACAATTAGCATAAAAATGTTCTACAGTTTAAAGCTGTGGGTGGGAATTACAAAAGGTTAACAGACTAAATATAAAAATCTTTTTGAATATAAAATCAATGTGCTTTGTTACCAAAATCTGGGTACTGTAATTTAACCAAAATAGGGTTTAGAGTATCTGGCAATCTTCCATATGTGTGAGCCTGGCTTTTCTTTTAAGCAAAATGCCGAGCAGCCAATCTGAAAGTTTAAAACAAAACAAACCAAAGACCCAAAGAAAGGAAAGCTTTTTATATATTTCTTTTTTATTTATTTTCCTAAGCTTAGCATCAAAATGAACACCACTGTTATCAGGGCTTCGAATGATCCTTTTATATGCTCAGATTCAAAATCTTGAATTATTTTACTGCATGAGTTAGAGGGGGAAATATCTTATTGGTCAAAATAAAGTATGTTAGAAGTTTCTGGACGCAGCTGAACTCTAATAATAAACAGTTTTCTCAAAAGGTCATCACTACATCACAACATCTGTATTTTTAGGATTGGCTTCTACTTCTGTATAGCTACTAGGGGAAGTAAAAAATTAAAAATCTGTTTTTCATAATGCTTGGGACCAAAACGTTGTTTTATTTAGACTGAAGATACAAGCAGAGCAGATGAGAACAAAGAAATTCTACTCATTAGAAGTACTAAATCAAAATATTGAATGTGATGAGAACACAGAAGCATAATAGATATCAGCAAGAAGCATCTTCAGTAAAAATACTAACTTGGTAAGTCTAAAATTTTATCTAGGTTGTCCTTTGTCGTTTTTGTTGACAAGATAAACGGTCTTACAGGAGCTTTGGATCTAGACAAATTCACAGGAAGAACTTTGACATGAAAGCTTCATTCCTTTTACCACCCAATAATTTATCTGTTTAAAAAAATAATTAACAAGTCTCAGAATAACATAATTACCTGGGAAACGTATCATAGGCTATAGAAGGAGCAGTAAAGCAAAGCAGATAAGAGACTTGTACAGTTAAAATCTAACTCCAGATTGATGCCTCATTAAACCAAGTTAACGTGGATGTGCTTGACACATGCTGGGACCCCTTTTATCACAATTAGTGCAACATCTCCAGCACTCCTTGCAGGTCTAATAGAATCAGCATGTTTAGGACTAGCCCAAGGTTTTTAATTGCAAAATCAGCAAACACGTTAATCATCACTTTGTTGCCCCATTGTTGTGAAATGAGATTACAGATGGGTATTAGAGACTATAGAGAGGACTAACATTGATTTATCTACTATTTCAGCGCAGTACTGTAAGATGCTTTTCATAATTACTTCTTTTTAGATAGATTTCTATAAGGCTACCAGTTTACTAACATTTGTCTAAAAGGTGAGACAGGCTACCAACATTATACACATTCTAGTACAAACAGAACTTCCTCCCTCCCCAACTTCCTAATATTATAGCATACTTATCTTTAATGGCTATTGATGAATATTTTAATTAATATTAAGATTACAAAAACCACAAATGAGAAGCGACCTTCTAACCACAAAACCCTTAAGGAAAAAAAGTGGAGTTTCAGGTTTTAGACAAGAGCTATTTAAATCCTACTTTCCTGCACAAGAGAAGGGGGATTCCTCTTGAATGAGGATCAACTGCCTTTCTGCTTCTTTTTCAACGTATAATCTGCCTCTGTAACTCTGCACAACGCAAGACGTTAGTCTTGCATTTTTCTTCAGTCAGCCCTAACTGAAAAATCCCATCTGAAGTAACTGATGCTTCAGGAGAAGAGACAAAACAAGCACTGCCTGTATATACACATATGTATGTTCACACACGGTCATCTACAGTAGCAGACAGAAGTAGATACAAGACTCTCTCTAGGTGTGGATGCAGATATCCCACCAGTCTCATCTGAAAAAAAAAAAAAAAAAAAGAAAAAAGAAAAAAAGGGGGGGGTGGTTTAGAGAGGAGGGAAGAGAGATAATAATTGTTAATTATTTCAGAAGTTCAGACAAAAGAGAATAAATCATCTGCACAGAGAGTCTACCAAAGGTGTTATTTATTCCAAATACAAGCTTAAGTAACACGTTGCAAAGGTCTCAAAAGTTTTGGAATGAAGTAGAAAAAGATGCAAGATGGGAGTGACTGGAACACATTTAATTCAATCAATTAAAAGACAATAAAGGTTTCTGTTTCATTTTAGATTCTCTGTATATGAAAAGGCCTGAAACAATTCACAACCATTTCCACCAATAAAGTAAGAAATACGCCAGTCCTACCCAAAATCTGCATCATTTTTAGAGGAAGAAGAATCCAAAAACCTCAATATAAAACCCTCAAAGGCATAACCTGCAAAATAATCACTTAACAACTGTTTTCCTTACTATTTTACCTCCAGCTAGACTGTACTCCCCTCTATAAATGTTTTACTCTTCTTCAATATTCTCCCTATAGAAATACAAGAAAGTGTACTCCAGCTTAGCATATCCTTCCCCTTTTTTTTAAAAAAAACCCCATTCATTTCAATATGAGTAAAATATGAACTTGAGATTATTTATCCACACAAGCTACCACATGCAGAATGCGTAAATATATGCTTAAATCTCATTGTCTTTAAAGCATCTTAGGTGGTTTATGAAGGGCTTTGCTGAACTGAGATTGAGAAGTCAATACATCCAAGTTTGGCTGCAATGGAACTCATTCCTCAACAAGTACAATCCTTGCATGAAGAACTCTGTTTAACACCAGGAAATGCTGCAGGACATAGTCCAGGAAAAGAAAAATCAAAAAGATGGTCCAGCAAGAAGAAATCAAAATCTACAACAACATAGATCAATGTTATGAAACCATTTCCTGACTATGTATCAACATTCAGTGAAAAAGCTCACCCTCTTGCACTAAAACAGCAATAGAAACGTACCTGTCTGCCAGAGGACAATCTGTGAGATCAGGTTTTGTAAACCTACATTCACATGAACTACTGAAATCTTGAAATTACTGAACTCTGACAAAATTATTGTTTTGAAGGTTTTTTTTGAACTGGATTTTTTCCCAAGATATCGGTGAACTGAAGTTCCCAGTTTTAGTATTCTTTTTTCCCTTTCATCATCTGTTACATCATTTGTCAATAGAGCAGGTTCACTCATTGCTGTTTTTCCTCCACAAAGCCAAAAATAATTATGGATAATGGTGATAGTTTCTATTTTATACCTATTCCTACTTTTAGCAAGACAATAATTGTTTTAATATCTGGAAATGACATGTTTTGCCTGCAAAGGGAAAGGTCCATGAGAAGTGAGAAAAGAGGGCAAATAAAGCTACAGAACACTCATTTTTTCTTTCAAGCAACTGCCTTGTGGTGCTGAGAAATCAATGGGAAGCAGCGACTCCCAGGAAGGGCTGCGGATCAGTGAAATGCCTAACTGTGGGCTCTAACAGGCTCTCATGACTATACCCAAATAAGTGTCTTTTCAGACTTTTAAGAGAACTAAATTTACATATTGTTGCTACTGAAAAATTATTTCTCCTTAGATTACTCTAATTTACATGAGTCCAAAACCTAATATTTCTTTTTCCGTTTCATATGTGGAGAAGTCAGGGTTCTTTACTTTTGAAATATGGTAATTACTACAGAGATGGGTTCACATAAAATTCCAGATAAAATTATCAACATTACAATAAATATCTATTGGCTAAAAGCAGCAGAAACTGCTAGCTGAAATGCACGCCAGATAATAACAAAACTAAATAATAAAATAGAGGAAAAACCTAATTATAGCTGCAGTTTCCCCTTACCCCCACCCAAGAGAACATATGAAATGCTAGATTTAAAATAATCTATTTTTGCAGAAATTCTTTATTTATCACTGCCCGCAGGAAAGAAGGGGTAGAGTCAAAACCTTTTTTTCAGCAGAATATTTGTCTGTAGTGGAAATTACTAAGAAGTCTTCAAAGAAGCCTTTGATGATCCTCAGGCTACCACTATTGATGATGTCAAGAGTTTCAGCACTATGGGCTTCAGTGGAGAAGTAGGAACCACGGATGGGGAAGTGGGCTTTGAAGTTAGCTCAGAGAAGCTGACACAAAATTTAAAATAAAACATGTTAAGGCTTGATCATGCAAACACAGATGTCAAAATTAAAATTTCTATTGACTTCAAACATGAGCAGAATCAGGTCCTCAACAATGAAGGAAAAAAAATGCAAAAAAAAAAAGCACCCGATAGTGTTGTTATTCCATAATACAGATTCTGTCTGGGCAGCTGACCAGACAGAGTATGCTCTAGCATGATTAGAAATCAAGTATTCAGAGTTGGGGGGTTTTGGTTTTAAACACACTTGCTGCTGCTTCCAGTAATGGACATGATTATCCAAGAAGCATAATCTTATTCTCGACATCAAGACCTTACTCAAGTAGGGGGAAAAAAAAAAAAGAATTCTTGCCACCCCTGAAAAAACGTTTCATGCTTTTTCACTGAAAACACTACTAACATGCATGTGACTGACCTATTCTATTTTTTTTTTAGATATTCTCTCTCTTGGAAATACAAGTGGTGAGTCAGTTGTTATGGTAACTTTTTTTTTTTTTTTAAACTAACACATGACAGCCTGTGTGTCATCTGATGCTGTTCCTGAATTAAGTTGCACATTCACTTTTGTCAAGTAGTCTAAAAAGGGCTTCTTGGATGAAGGAATAGTGGGGAGAAAGCAGGACAATTTTTCCTGCTTTACTGCTTTAGCAGGTATAAAATTGCTCCAAATCCCCACATTATAACATGTCCAACTGCACATGAAAAGATACAAGTTTGGCTTGGCCCTCCTGCATGCTCCAGAGATAAATCATCATATTTACCCTCCCCTTTTGGGGAAGTTTCAATGTATACATTCCTGTAAAAGATAATCTGTCTCACCACGTAAACTCTCTCACTATTGATCAATCTAAAACTTCAATTAATAAACCTGAGTTCTACCAATTAAAGGACAATGTAAAAACATTTATGCTCAAGTTATTTCTGTTACAAATTAATATATATTCTCCTGAATTGTCATGGTCATAAAGAAAACTTCACCACTATTACAAACAAAACATTTTAAACACAGAGTGGCACAAAACAACTATTTTCCCCTCAGACTATTTAGTTACATGCACCATTTTAATCCATTGAAGCATTTATTATGTGACTAAATGCATACGGTCTTTTTTTTTTTTTGTGGTTTAATCCCAGCCAGCAACGAAGCCCCACACAGCCGCTCGCTCACTCACCCCTGCTGGGATGGGGGAGAAAATCAGAAGGGTAAAAGCCAAAAAATTTGCAGATTGAGATAAAGACAGTTTCATATGTAAAGCTAAAGCCATGTGCACAAGCAAAGCAAAACAAGGGATTCGTTCCCTGCTGCCCACGGGCAGGCGGGTGTGCAGCATCCCCAGGAACGCAGGGCTCCATCACGCAGAACCGTGACTTGGGAAGACAAACGCCATCACTCCGAACGTCCCCCCTTCCTTCTCCTTCCCCCAGCTCTATAAGCTGAGCACGACATCACACGGTGTGGAATATCCCTCGGGTCATTCGGGGTCAGCTGTCCCGGCCGTGTCCCCCCCACCTCCTTGTGCCCCCCAGCCTCCTTGCTGTGGGGTGGGTGAGGAGCAGGGAAGGCCTTGACTGTGTGTCAGCCCTGCTCAGCAGGAGCGAAAACATCCCTGTGTTATCAAGGCTGTTTCCAGCACAAACCCAAAACACAGCCCTATACTTGGGACGATGAATAAAATTAACTCTATCCCAGCCAAAACCAGCACAGTTCCTCATTCAAATCCAATGTTACCAGTTGAATACTCACAATAGTAAAATAAGAACAGAATCCATTCATCCATAATAAGCCTTCAAAAAGTATCTGAATTAGATACACTTTTAGTGGAACTCAGTGGAGTTAGTGGGTGAAAGAAGAAAAAGTATCAAATAGTGGTAAGCTTGAATTAGACCACAGAATGCTTAAGGCAAAGTACTTTTGACCTAAAAACAGTAGGAGCCAAAACTTGAACTTTTCACAGCTCCAGTCTTCTAAACAATGAACGAGCAATACGTTTGAGCTGGCTTAATACAAAAGCCCCATACATTCCTAGCACTGGTTTCAATCGAAAGCTTGTTACTCAGTCTTGTAAATTCCCCTAAATTTAAGACATGTAGCACAGTAACATTCTTCACTCCAGAAATATGAAAAACATTTTAGCTGATGCAGCAGAAATGTGATGATATGAAGCCAACGTAAAACAGAGGGATTAAAGCAATTTGGACAACTAGCAACATTACTTCACTGATATTAGTGCCTCGAAATTTCTTTCTTTGTTACACTGTGATGTCTTGTAATAACATCAGGAATCTAAGCCTACTTTAAGCAGTCATCATTACCTTTTTTTCAGAAGAATCTTGGAAAATAATTAATACTGAAACAAAGAAATGTTGTAAAAATACATCACTACTAGTAAAGGGGAAAAAAAAAAAGGCACTAGAGAGCTGCATTGACACCAAGCTAAGCTTACTTGGCCAACATCATGAAACCACTAGAAATTAATTTGGAAGCATAAGATATATGCTACTTGATACTGATTAAAGATTTTCCAGTCAAATCACATCTAATACATCTTTCACAGGTGTGGATCTCATTACCTATCTGATATATGGAAAAACGTCCATATTTAAACAATAGCTACATATACGTAATTATTAAACAACAAAACCTCTTGGAACTCTGTCACTGACAGTTCATCAATACTGGACAAAAATGGATGCTTTGCCACCTTTGCATGATTATATCCCTACCATAGGAAGTGATGCATGAAAGCCTCAAGAGTCTCATCATTTACCCATCAGCAGAAGTTACTCCCAAGGTATTCTGAGTTAGCCAAAATTTCTCTCGAAAAGCAGAGATGAGAAAAATCAGAAGAAAAATCAGTAGCGCAACGGTTGGAGAAAAGAATCTTTCAATACCTCTTCAAGTGTTGTTCATTCTTCTCTTCCTTCCTTTCTTCTAGTCTCCTAGACATCTTTTCTGACTCTTTCTACCCCCTCTGCCTCATTTCATCTAACTTCCCTTCCAGTACCAATTACTCCAACGTCCCTCATCAAACACACAATCTGCTCACTGAAATCGATGATTAGGTAACTCTGAAGAGAAATACCACTATTTATCTGCTGTGAACACTCAGAAAGACAAGACTATCTTCTGAAGAAATCACTCTGGACATGACCTCAACAGAACACTTGAAAACTCAATTGAAAAATTCAAACCCAAAAGCCTAATTCTTCAAAATCCCAGTACCATAAAAACACTGTACTCTTAAATACAATTCAGACAATAGAGCAGCAGGGTCCTCACAGTCTGCTGCAGCTAATCATGAACCCAAGTACATAAAACATTTGTAGTTGAGGGATATTTAAGAATAGACTAGAATTCTGTAGTCCAAGAAGTCCTG
>KL274786.1:35796-47505 GCA_000699545.1 Podiceps cristatus
GCTGGCAACCCCCCGATGTTTTGGCTACGGCTGAGCAGTGCCCACACAGCATCAAGGCCGTCTCTCCAACATTCCCCTCACCAGTAGGCTGGGGGTGGGCAAGATCTTGGGAGGGGACACAGCCAGGACAGCTGACCCCAACTGACCGAAGGGATATTCCATACCATATGATGTCTGCTCAGCCACAAAAGCTAAGAGAAAGGAGGAGGAGGGTGGGTATTTGTTATTAAGACATTTGTCTTCCAGAGCAACTGCTATGCGTACTGGAGCCCTACTTCCCAGGGAGCGGCTGGACATCACCTGCTGATGGGAAGTAGAGAATCAATCTTGTTTTCCTTTGCTTCTGCACGCAGCCTTTGCTTTTGCTTTATTGAACTCCCTTTATCTTGACCCATGGGTTTTTCCCCCATTTTATTTTCTCCCCACCGCTCATCCTGCTGAGGACAGGAGTGACAGAACAGCTTGCTGGGAACATGGTGTCCAGCCAAGGCCAACCCACCACACATGTAAACCTAATACAGCATTAAAAATTACTTCAGTTAAAATATTATTCAGAGGGAAAAATCCAGAAAGATTACCTTTTTTTGCTCATAATTTTATCTTTATGTTGCTTATCTAAGAATGGACTCAGAACAGCAGGTCCTTGCATTAAGCCCTCAAAATTTTTCTCTTATTATTGTTGTTTCAGGGAACAGGAGAAAGTGAAGGAAATAATTATGATCTTGACCCTCTCCTGACATAACTACTGATTGAAAGCAATCATATATTCAAGGTAAAGTAATACAAATGCAGCTCAACAACTAAACATTTCACTTATATAGGTAAAAATCACTTGAAGATTTGGTAGAGAAATTTGTTGCAAAGTTCCAACAGAAAGCCGGCAAGCACGCACAGGTAAAACGCTGCCCAAGACATCCAGAGTCTCCAATCCTTGTGAAAGTAAATGTCTCACAAATCAGAGCAAATGATATCATCTGTACTTAGCTTGGACAATCATGACATTAAAGCGAACTTGTCTTCCCAGAAGGGTGGAAAGAAGATCTACATTCATTCCCTTTAATGAATGCAGTTTCTTCACAAAAGCCAAGCTATCGTTCTGCCTGAAATACTGATCCAGACATTTATTTTAAACTGAAGTCCTGTGAATAACCTTGGCTTCCACAAAAATGCATTTTAAAAAGATTTAAGAAACAATTAAGTTTTAGCGATAAACAGGAATATCATGCTTTCTTAATGCAGAATGTAAATGATTGCATTGCTGAGAAAAGGGAAAATTAAGTCTTCTAAGTACCCAATGAACAGGAGTGGAACAAATTTTCTCTCTTCAAATATATCCTTATAGTAATCTGAAGAGAATACTTCCATGATTGTGTAGAAATTTCTTCAAGACCTATTCAATTCCTTATTGTTCAGCTTTCAGTGCCAGAAAAAAAGGCCCGTTAAAGTTAACATCTGCTAACTAATCATGAAACAGACCATCGCAACATTTTATAGGGTTTGAACATAGCTATGAATTTTGATTACTACCAACTTTGACTGGATTAAAGCAGCACTTTACTGTGAGACTTATGAAACCTACAAAAACTTATTTCTTTATAGGAAATGCTTCTAAAATTAAATGTTTTCATTCTGGGGTCTGAAAATATAATCTAGCATTACAAGGGTGTCTAATATTAAAGACAGAAATAAATCAGGTGAATTATGTTTTTCTGATTTTTTTAATTAAATATTTCATTTTTGAGTGTTAACATCCTACAGTGGAGTTTCTGACATGCAAATATTCTTAAAATGGGCTGCTGCACAGATCTGTACTTATGAGTTCCTTTCCATATGTTTTGCCACTTGACACCAAGAGTACATGCACCTATCCTGTACTTCAAGTTTTTTGGATCATTTCCTTCAAGGTGATACATTCATATCGGAGTGAGGCGATGCAAAAATTACTTATGAGCATCTCTTGATCAGCTGCACTCAAGTTGGAACTACTATATTTTGTGTAAACAGTCCCCTCATGCAGAAGTCAATTGGATTAGAAAAGCTTTCTATTAAGCCATCAAGTCTGTACTTTTGCATTATGATGGGACTCATTTCTGGTTTGGGCTTAACAAATTATAACCTGCTGAGCAATTCTTTGCTATTTCCAATGCCATAATTTAAACTGGAATTACTCTTATACACACACATACCGTGCACACATGCTTGTTTCTTTTGCTATCTTTCCAACTTTTTAACTCCAAAATAGTTTCACTTTAGAATTAAAAATCTGCATTATTAAATCCAGAACACTCTTCCTCATTGCAAGAATAAAAATCCATTACAAGAACATTCGATACCACACTGTAGTTTTGCATTTAATTCGAATGAACAGCTCCCTCCCTTCAGGAAGGGTCTCAGTGAAATAGCTGTCTCCCCTTGCTCCAGAGAACTACGCATTCTAGGAGAACTGAGTACTCAGAGGATGCTAAACACTATAGTCAGATCATATTAATCAAAAGAGGGACAACCAAAGCATTATGTCAAAGGCTTGTTAATAACTGGAGAGCATAATGAACGTACGTACCAGCAGGGTAGCCATTGATCCAAAGTCCATCACAGATGTCACCAGAACAATTAACTATAGCGCCCTGTTCATTGAATACGTCATTTCTCCACTGCCCCTTTAAACAGAAATACACACGTATTTTAAATGTCGACAACATCACAGCTAAATTATAAAGAAGGGATTATTTCAGCCAATTTTCAATAGCAAAGTGGGTGGTCCTCAAGGCTTTTTTATAAATACCCTTCCAACATTTGTGTGAAAAGTTGAATAGGAGACCACACAACCACCAAGGATTATGTGGCACTCCTCTAAAGGAGAAAGGGGGGAGAATCAAACATTTCTTGCCCAAGGTTTGTTACTGTGGGATACTATTATGTGAAGTCCTTCAGTTCATATATTACATCGCATTAAATTACATGGCAAGAATGAATAACTGCTTTGTCACATACAGGATCACACATTATTCTGCTTTTTAAAGATTGTGAAAAGTGAAATAGTGTACCAAACTCAGTTCCAAAAAGCTTTGGCTATTTAAATCTGGACTGCATTTGACCCAAGACATACCCTTTATACAAAATAAAAGTTTAAAGATTCCTAAGGCTGCAAAGCCAAATACCACAGAAGCTTAGGTATGAACCAATTAAAGTTTCTAGCAATGTTAAACCTGCACACGTAATCGTGCAGTTTAGTATTACATCATGATGAACACACAGCTTTTCTAGCATACCCTTTTCTACTCAATGTAGTATAATCTTGAGACAATTGGTTCACAGCCACAATTTTACTAACATTAACTGATAGCAAAGTCAACCAATTCCTCTTTGTGGTTCTACACTTGAGGAGACTAGGAAAATTTGTCAGACATTTCACCTGTATTTGCTGACGGGATAGAGAAGGTCACAACCAGGAATACTGGTCTCAGTTTCAGATCCAAGAAGAAAGTATAGCACTGTATATTTTTCTACACACTTTCATTCTAAGATACGTATAAAAAAACATCCTGAAGCATAGAGCTGGCACTGAAAACTAGTCTGAACTGTTCCCATATAATTGGGAGAGTTGAGAGTTGAAACTGGTTAGGAAATAAGCAGACAATGGTCAAAGTATAGACATAAGTCCAGGTGTGGGAATAAAAACAGTAACAAATGTCACTTGTTTTACACAGTACTAAATCCTGTTTAGCTATCGGACAACATTCTTTCAATGTTAGAGTACAGAAAGAACTGGAGAATATTTAAAATCTTAAGTGATAATTCTTTTATTAAGTTGGATATCTGCCTGATAACAGCAGAGGTACCAAATAGAGTGCTACTGTAATTCTACACTGTGTGTAAACCCAGTTCAAATTCCAGGTGGATACAGTGGCTAAAATTTTAGCAATTTCTTTACACCTTTAGCAATTACAGATGTAAGCCAGAAGACAAAAGCAAAGATAAAGCAGTTCTTTGTGAACATGCTTCTGATACTACTTGCTTTGCTCTATTCCCTCCATCACTTTAAAGCACGTGACGCTATCTTCAGCGGTTATCCTGCAGTACTACTGGTAACTCTAACGTACACAAGCTTCAAGCTCCACTGGCATTTTCAGTCTCCTTTCCCCAATGAAAGGGACCTTTGAAACAGCAGTCAGCTAGTTATACTCCTGAATGTACATCGTTCGAGACAACAAGGTCTCAAAAAAACTCGCTGTAACTGGAATGGTACCTAAATTCTGTACTGAAATCAAGGGCCTTCACCTTGCATCATTGTACGTAAACGTGCAATAGGATTCAGCTGTGTACTGCTTCCTCTAGGGAAGGAAAAAGGACAGGGCATAGAAAATACACAACCTTTCACAGCGGTTCCTTATCGCTACCTGTAAAGGCATTGTGCTTGCTTTCAATCAGTTCGGATGATTGCCTACTATTAATGTCACTCATTCTCTTAAGCAATTAAGCCACCTCTTTCTTAGATTTGCCTTTGTCTCCCTGGCACGTTTCCTTCTCTAATCCTCTTTTCCAGATGGCATAAGGACGAGAGATAAGTGTTGCTAAAAGTTGCTTAGCAATGCAACACATGCAAGGTTTGGAAATGCTGACGTCCACATAAGCACTATCTATACATCACACATTTATGCAGAGAAACAAAGGCGTGAACAACCAGAGTGACATAGGGGCCTCCAGAAAAAGAGCCACCAGTTAGTACCCAAACAAAGGGGAGCAGGAAATGGAGAAAAAGAAAAAGCTACGAGCTTCCAGCAATGGGCTGTATTATGCTGCGAGGTTTTTTGTTTGTTTAAGAACAGTAACTGATGAAGGCAAAGTTGTTTATCATCAGCTAGGTATCAACCACAAATCCTCCTATCCTAAGGATCGGTAATAAGGATTTTATTCTGGTAACTGCACAATGTAATTGTGGATTGCTTCTAAACTCTAAAGTAAATGTGTTTATATGGAATTTATTTAAACCACAATTAAATGTTATGGGTAATAAATAAGAACACTTAGTACATGAATAGTAATAATTTCACAAGGTCATATTATACTAATTAATTTCTGCAAGAGCCTACTTAAATAGGTTAGCATGACTCATTTTGTGTTTAAAAAACCAGAGATGTTATGAATTTATTCATCATGGGTGACAGCTTTGAAACAACTAGTTCTAAGAAAACAACTAAACAGTAGTAAATTAACTACACAAATTCACATGTAGCTTTACTTGGGGTAGTCTCTTATTAAGCAAGACTTTCAAATACTGACTTTGATGGACATAAATTTTGTCATTTATTATTCAGGAATTAACATGTTTAATGTTAGTTACTCCCAACATTGTGTGGCAGAGCAAGGTGTTCAAAGACATCTGTTTATGAATATAGAAAAAGATGCTGTAAACGGGTCATAAGTACTTACCACTTTTTTATTTCAGGAAGCAACTTCCAGTTAATTAATGAGGTTTCCACTTTTCAGTTGGTGACTATTACACTTTTTATTTCAATTAATTATGTTTATTTCAAATTCAAACTTGCCTGTCCCTAACAGTACATGATTTCCACATGCTCTAATTTTGGCTTTTATCAATCATTTTCATTATTTGGCTTCAACTGTTCATCAAACTTATTTGCACGGGCCTGATACGAAATATCACATTAAAATTACTTAACAGATTCAAGTAATGACCGAACCATGCTTTCCTTTACAAAAAATCTTTGGCATTATAGCAATCAGCTTCAGCTGACATTGATTTAGACAAACACATCTATATTTAAATACACAGAGTTACTCTAGAACATCCTGACTATCCGTCTGAATATGTTCAGATAGTTCATGCTATATGGCCTGTTTTGAGAACTTGGGAGAATCTATGTCTATTCCAAGAACCTTAGTCTCAAATGTAAATCAGTTTATGTCAAAAGACACACAAGGCTTTATTTCTTCAAAGACTTTCTATACATCATTTCAGAAAGGTATTGCTCAAATAGTTTTAAGAAAAGAAAATACACTGGCTTAATATACAAGACAACAAATTTTTGGTGCTTTTGATCCCTGAATAAGGAAATAAATATAAAATATTAATACAATTTTAAATCAAGACATATTAGAGAATACTATTTTGCTGGCATTTTTTTATATAGGAATGCGTCTGATCTGACAGACTACCTCAGCATCTCAGATCAGCAGGCACTTCAGAACAAGACCAAACCTCAAATTCTGCAGGCTCTTTAGCACCCATTTGAAACACAAGTTTCCTCCCCAGTTAGATTTTTCATAGGTTTATTTCTAGTCTGGTAACTTTAATTAAAACGTTACTTTACCCTTCCCTGAAAGCTTTTCATTATGTCTTCTACAGTGAAGACAACAAGCAAAGCCCTGATGACTTCTTTGTTAGGCTGAGTCAGGAAAGGATTCAATTATGTTTCGCTTGACTATGTTCAACTATGTTTCTCTACCGTAACACAAGATTTTCAACAAATCCTCAGGATAATATTTGGTATATTATGGCAAAATCAAGCTAAATTACAGAAATAGTAATTCAGTGGGGCTTTGGTTTTGTTTTGCCCCCACCTTTTTTTTTTTTTCCTATTACCAGTCTTTATTCTCACATGAAGACTACTAATTACATCTTCCCCCTGTCTTCTTGTCACTCCTTATTGTCAAGCATCTGAACTATGTATCAGCTAAAAATCACTAAAACACACTCAAAAAGGCAATTAAATATACAGATTATGCATGCACAAATGCATTCAGCACATTTCCAGGCCACTACCTGGACACAGTAACTGCTAAAAATTACTAAACCGATGAGTGACACAGTAGTCAGTGGTCCTATCCACAAGCAATTAAAATAATAGAGCTCAACGTTTACTGGTAGGGAGACTCATTCATGGTCTTTATATCAGCAACAGCTTTATTTATATTTTTATATCATATGTCATTATATTATAATCAAGATTTGGAAAGATTTACTGTATCTTCAAATTTCATATTATCCTTTAGTATGCAGCATAATTTTGAGCAACTGAAAATCCAGTAATTTAAATTATTTTATCAGAACTGAAACTATGACTCTTCCAAACAGGTAACTCAAACAGATTCTAAGGGGGGCGGGGGATCAAAAGCCTGCAGGTGAAAAAGCCCATAAGGCTTGCCACCTGTTTAGTGTGGTAACAGGTGTATCAAACAGCAGGCCTTCCTCTGGGAAAGAAGACAAACTAAACACAGCCAAAACACACAAAGAAGCAGCAACAGGGACAGAATGGAGCACAGCATCTGCTTACTGGGACGTATGCGGCAGCCAGAAATGAGAAATCACAGAAAGGAAACACTTTCATGAAGAAAATGAGCATTTTACTTCATTAACCTCTGCAAACTTCATTTACATGTCATTGTTTTCTTTCATTCTCAAAAGCGTGCACATACACATGTACTAAAACCACACAGGCCGCCACAGGGGGTTTTATTTTATTTTTTTTTAAACAGCAGCTTTCAGGGGCTTTGTATTGTTATATGCTCCATAGCATTCAGTTATAGTTTCTACCTTGCACCTCCTGACAGCATTTTTACCCAATATTAAATCTGTTTTATGGTTAAGCAGTAGATAAATCAGAATTGTTATTATCAGACTCCTCTGTTGATACAGTTATTATTGCTTGTGTACTGGACATTTAATCGACCTGAACCCCTGAAGGTTCAGACTACAATATGCTATTAACTAACAACATCCACTGACTGAAAACTCGTCACTTGCAGAAGACTGAATAATGGCATGAATGTTGAATTTGTCCATTTTTCGTCTTCAGTTTAACTGTAACAATGTCAGGACTAGCTTTTTAGATCAATCTATTCTATACCACATAGAAGTATTACTAGAAGAATATCTGAGAGCTTGCAATATTTGCCCATGATCTTTTTGTTCTGTATTTCAGTATGTCCAAGGTACTATTTCAGTAAAGGGGAAAAAAAAAAAAAAAAAAAATCAGATTTTTTCAAGACCCCTACAGTTACACAGTTTACAAGCACAGAACTGTTTGTAAAAAGTATGGGTACACTAACTGGTTAGCAATGAAGTTTGATATTCACCAAGATACCTGACCATACAAAACAAAACAAACTTCAAAATCTCACACGCACAAGTTTGTGTGCCAGAACTGCCAAATCCTTGAGTTTCTTAGTAACTTGCCCTTTTTTGGGCACTGAACCAAGTCTTACCATTTGTGTTATGACTGGGTTTGCATCCCCTGTGCTGCCCATACATAATTCCCCTAATTAGTTTTCACATATTTCCTGTTTACTTCCATATTCCATGGGCTCATGTTTTGCTGGAACTGTGCCTTAATTTTTGTTGGACTTCAGTGTATACTGATCTATTACTATATCTGTCAGGAATGTGCTGGTATAAACTTAACAAACAGTGTGCATACAAACCCAATGGCTAACTGATCACGTAGTTTTTTGACAATTTTTTGTTGACAACAACAGATCATTAAAGCAGGTGGTAGATTCCACTAGTTACTTGTACTGTGTCAAAACTGGCTGCTGAAAAAACAAGCAGTACTGAAAATTTTATATCCATTAAGTTTATAATTATTATTCTCAAAGTATACTATTGTCAGCTTTGGAACGAAAGTGACCAGGCATACTACTAATTTTGTCAGAGAACAACAGAGCCATAGAAGACTTAAGATCTGAGATGGTGTTCGGGGCAGAAAGACAGAAACTACTACTTCTACTACAGCCACACAGGGAATGGCTCTACAAGAAGCACACTAAAAGAGATTAACATCACAAACACATGGCTGAATCATTCACCTGTAAGGTCACAGATATGTCTTAGACCTTTTCCAAAAGGCTAGTTAGCTCTTTCATAATTCTATGGTAAGAAGTTAGAACAGAACTTTAACCTACTATCTTGCATGGGGAAAACCAAACAAACAAAACCACAAAAAAAACCCCAACAAAACACAAAAAACCCAAACCCATAAACCTATTTACATGCCTTTATAGTTTTATGTTAACTTAACAATTTGAAAGCAGTATATGCTGAGTGAACACTTGCATTAAGTGGTTGTCTTTTAAGTTTGTTTTCTGCATAATTTAAATACTAAGTCAATCAACAACATACTGTTGTCAGTACTGTCGGGATTATTTTTTTTCTTTTGGCCAAAGTATCCTGCCACTTCTGAGCACATACCCAGTGTAAACTTAAATATGGTACTAAATGCTTACAACCCTACAGAGACACACCAGTTACTGAACAAGTGTAAACCTGAAGAATTTACTAATTCAGTCTCAAAACAGATGCTAGAGAGACACCCAGTGGTACAAAACTGTGTGCATGCAGATATATATACATAAAATACCCTGTCTTCAGTATCTCAAGAATCTATTATAACACCATTTGCATTTAACAGTTATAATGAAACAAATGCACAACAGTAAATAATTGTATATATGCAGCACAAACATGTCTGTTCAGTCTCGACACAGTAATTTTTAAACAAAGTTTACTCAAAGAGTCTGACTTACTTTCTCTCATTCCATAGAAGAACTCTTCCTTCATAGTTCCCACCATCTTTAGGTTGCAATACTTTATGTCCACGGGGCTTTCCAAACACAAAGTAACCAGAGTAAGTGTTCCCTTGAATCAAATGTATGAGAAAGTTAAATATAGAAAGAAACAACAGATCTGTCAAACATACTTTTTTTTTTAATATATTTAGAGTTCACCAATAAGTGCTATTTTACTTACAGACATGAACAGAAGCCATTCTAAAAGCCTAGAAGTTTATAATTAACAACTACTTTTATACTATTAGTGCTGTCTAATCAGGACTATAAATGCTCACATTCAGTCTTTATTTTAAAACTAATGAATCATAATCCTTCCGGTCTTTAAAACTGACAGCGATGTGTTAAAAAAATAAGATTGATTGTATGTTCTTTTATAGCTAAAGAATGTATAAAAGTAGTACTTGAATTTCATAGTCACCTTAACAGCTTTTTGATGGCATGTACTCATTCAAATATTCTGTGTCAAAGCCTTAAATATCAGCTGCTTAGCACTAGAAGTGCTGTACTGTGAATTTCCTGATGTATATGTGATCTTGGACAGATAACTATTTTTCTGTCAAGTATTTGCCCAATTTATTTATATAATACACTGGATTTCACATAGTCACCCTCTGTTTTATGTCAGCCTTACAGATTGCTGACTAAAGGGGTTAAGCAGGTGGAGAAGTCACTGACTTACCTGTACAGGAATAAACAGAAACAGGAGAAATTCTTTTCTGAAGCAACTTACTGGGGCAGATTTTTAATCAAAAAACTTCTTTCTGCTCAGGATGCTAGGAGAGAGATGAATTCAATGAAACGTTCCCTTGGTAAATCACGTATGAGATGATCCTCCATAATGGATAGTTTATTCAAGTTCTTTAAATCCTTTAACATCTTTGGCCTGATCTTATGGAGCACTTCATAGGAGCAGAAGTCTACATATGTGTGCATCTTTGAAGGACTGAGACTGTTATCAAAAAACAGTGATACGTGTTTCTGGTTTCTACTATTAACATGTTTGATTACCTTTCTGAGGTGACTTAAAGTTAACCCAGCCTAAGCCAAGAGGCCGACAAAAAAACCTGAAAGCACAACTCTTCAATAAACACCACAAAAGACTGACAACTTGGACTAAATCAGTTTGGCTGCTTATGGTATGTACTTATATATCAGAATTTAATGAGAATGGTATTTTTCTTTTAAAGGGTATGTAATAGTTACAGGCTCACCTGTTGAGGCCCAGTATTGAAATCCATTCCCCATTATTTCTCCATTGACGAACTTGCCCTCATAATAGCTTCCATCTTTAAAGAACAGCTTGTCCTGACCTAGAAAACAAAATAATACTTCAACCCATTTTAACAGACAAATATCCATCTGTTTTCAACTCTAAGTCTAAAGTTGAAACTTTCTCATATTTTTCTTTGTATGATTAAATTTATATCTTCTGTATTGTTAGCACCATCACATGCTTTAAACTTTCTCAAGACTTACTACCTTAGCATCTAAAGATTGGCCCCAACTGAAGGGATTTACAAAGTACATACACAGCTAAAATCCTAAACACATTGAATTATTTTTTTTAACCTTTTCACTCTAATAGAACAGAATGGAATCAGGTTTTAAAATTCCTGAAGTCACAGGTCTGACTTTCACAGCAGTCTGTAAGCTCCACAGCTACGCTAGTTTTATAGCGAATGATCATTTACTGCACTGTGTAAAAAGGGGGGACCCATTTGCCTTCTTGTTCCATGTTAGAGCAAGGTTTAGACTACAAAGGACACTAATTAAAAAAAAGGGGGGGCACCCAAAAGGATTGTTTGAAGCTCAAATGATTTATGCTCCTCAAGTCAGGGCCCGGAACACACCCAACAAGCCCCAATTCCTCTGACAAGACCCACCTGAGGCCTCCATGCACAGCCCTGCCCATCCTGTTACAAGAGAAGGCAATTAAAATTATTTATTAATAATTAATTAAATTATTTAAACAATACAAAAAAATGAATACTGAATAACTAGTAATACAAAACTAAAGGTTCTTTTACTCAAGGATACATATTTTAAAATGTCAGTATAAATAACATTTAAGTAACGTTACTTTGCTTACTATTTACATTCGCTTTACATTGTAACAGGAAC
>JMFS01079664.1:0-15179 GCA_000699545.1 Podiceps cristatus
ATTCTATGATTCTATGAAAATTCCCTTTCAAGTTTACTTCTGGACTCTATTGCTACTTCTGGACCTGCTATTGAAAACTGGTGCAGAAACAAATAGACTTTCTGTGTAAGAAAATTTCATATACCTTCAAGTTAATTTGCAAATTGGTTACGTTCTGACATGTGCTTTTTTGTATGGTTTTTATTTGAATTTATTAATACAAAATGATCAACTCTTTTTATTAGGTATGGGAATATAAGGAATTTTGAAGAACATCAGTGAAATTCAGCAGACTTGGTCATCTTTTATTCTGCATGTAAGAAGCACTATGAGACAGTGAGCCCTAAAATGAGTGAACACCCAAATATAAACCTTTCTTCTATAAGCTGAATCTTTAAGTTCTTAGTAAATGTGTTTTCAGTATCTTTAGGTAGATTTAGAAGATCAATTCAGTGATCGTGAGGTGAAACATTGCCTCCCTCCACATCTCTCAAAGGATCTGCTGATACAATGAATAATGTATCTGCTTTTTCTACTTTCTGAAAATGATGAGGATGATGACAGCATGAAATGGAAAGAAAAGGATTATGAGGATTTGAGGGATGCTAATGAGAAGCAGTTGTAGCTTTCAAGTTATTATGAAGCTAAGAAATTCAGAAAACCCCAGCAAAAAGCAGTTGAAAGACTTGGAGATTGATAGGGAGAGTAACCTAGGAGGAACTTGGGTGGGATGGTGAAGTATCAACATTATTACAGAGACACGGGTGCTGGCAGTTGAGGGCAGGCGTAGCACCCAGAGGGTGCTGCCGGAGGTGCCATGTGAGGGGAAGACCCGGGGTGCTGAAGAGGACAATGAGCCAAGCTCTGTGACTTGTCTCAGATGCATCTGTGAGCAAGTGGAAGAATGGGGAAATAAAAAAAAAAAAAAAAAGAAATCTGCAAACAGGCATTTTGCTTTGTGCTCAGTTTTCTGTCTTACAGCCATTACAATATTGTTCACTTTACTAACCTGTCCCAAGCAATGACTGTTATTTTCAGGCAAACAGCCATCCCAGCAAGTGATGCTTCGGCTCCATAGTGTTCTGAATTGAGTGTCAGAAGCACAGCCCCAGCAGAGACATGAGTTTTCATAAGTCTTTGCCTGTACCTCTGCAGTGCTTTAATTGGTGCTTTACACATTTTTAGATGTATTATGGGTATTAACATGCAAGTCTTTTTTAAGATAAGTCTTTTGGCTACAGAATAATGCTTCATAGATGGGCTAATCCAATAGATCTGATGCTTTCACTGAATGATTTTCATTGGCATACCTATAAATTGTTAAAAACTGAGGAATAAATTACAGTCTTTTCTTAAGCTTTCTGTAACATGAGGCTAGCAAATAAAAATGGTACAACAGTAATGTTATTGAGTTAGGTGGTTGCTATTTCACTTAAGTCCGCTCAAATAGAATCTCAACTTATTTGAATAGGACAAATTGAATCTAAAAATCATTAGCAACATAGAAGGTTACTTAGTTAACTAGATCTTGATCTCAAAGATCACTCTAGTGAAGAAAAACATGACAAAATTAATCACCTTTGTATACAAAACATTCTGGTCTAACATCTATTTTCATTTAGAAAGAAACTAGCTCAATATCTTTAGTAAATTATTCCATCTTAAAACATCATAAAGAAACTGGTTGGAAGGTCCTTAAGATGTCAAAACCAATGTCTCCTATTTTATGGTCTTAGAGGATTTTCTTTTAGAGGTGTTTAGAAGTGTTCTTTTGTTCTCATAGATTGTTTGTGACATTTATGTGGAAGAACAGAGAACTTGCCAAGATCACGTGAAATACAGATTGTGGATAGCTGCTGTATATGATAAAAGAAAACATTCCAGTTGCCTATGCATTTTTTCCTGCACCTTTATTTTGCTGTGGTAGCTATACTAGGGTCTGATGTGTGGTGGTGGTGGTGGTGGTGTTGTTTTGGTTTTTTTACTAAACTAGTGTTTGAGTGGAACAGCCTCTTTATTACACTTCAAGTGAATTGACATAGCTAGGTCAATTTAAATACTGTGGTCTCTGATAATCTACTTAGTTGTACCTCAGAAGCCTATAAGTTTTGTCTAACCTGCATTCAAATGCAGTCTTAGACTGGATCCATGGCATATGCAAACACATATGACTTGAGTAGGACAGCTGTTACCCCAGCCTCCGCTTACAACATCTTGATATTTGTTTCCAAGACAGAATCATTTCCTTGAACAGGTGTTAGGTGACCATTTGAATGTTAACATATTTTAATTTTTGGTGTGAACAGTGTAGGATGTCTTAATGTCAGTTTTTAGTCCCGCTTTGGCTAGTTGAATGTTGCTCCAGGTAACAGCATATCTCATCTGCAGAAGTCCTATGCTTGCATGTCCTTATCTCTGTCACTTGCTCATTTTAAAATGAAGTCAGCTGGAAAAGATTCCCTGCTTTCCACCAGTGGGCAGTGGCGAACTTCGGTTGCTTTGATTTGCCAGGGTTTTCCTGGGTTCTTGGACAGGAAGCCCTCAGGCAGCTCGTAATGGAAACCTGTCTATGTTTTATGAAAAGTTGGTTATAATTGAAGCTTCTTATTTCAGTGGACTGGCTGTTGTGTGACATCTGGGTGGGACCTTTCTGGTTAGTTTTTGCTCTAATGTTTGAATTCTTGGACACTGCCAGAATGAAATTCCATTTTATAAAAAGAGCAAACCAAAATGCCACTGGGGATAACATAATCTTTTTCTCTTAGTTGAAGACTTGTGATTTTATTACAGTTATAAATGAAGAGACCACACCAAAATGTTCACAGCTGAGATTCTGGAGTTCCTGTTCTGAAGAAGAACCAAAATGATTTGATCTGAAAACTAGATTAAAAGCACATTTTTTTTTTTTTTCCAAGATTGATAAAAAGTGAGCTTCACAAAATTAACATTTCCTCCCCCAGTATTTAATTTATTACATTTACCCAAGAGACATTAGTTTCCCTATCTGTCTGTGAGCACTACCTATGAAATTACAAAACGTAAAAAGGAGGAAAAAAACAACTTGGAAAGCTTGTGTGCTTTTTATGATACTATGATGCAATATTTTATGTCCATCAGTTATTTAGAAGTATTGCTAGCATTATTGGCTTGCAGTTAAAATGGCTGATATTTAAATTAGGGGTGATACCATTCTGACACTTCTGAAGTATCTTAATTTACTCAAGCTATGTTGAAAGCCACATTTCAGAGTTGACCACAGATTAAAAAGTATGGAGTAGAAGAGGTTTTACAGTAGTACAGTATGACTCAAGTACATGTTAGAGTTCTTAGTTTAGACCTGTTAGTCAAAGCTACTATTCTTGCCTTATTTCTGCTGAGAATGTATTTCTGAGGGGCTGGAGGGGAGAGACTTTAGTAAACATTCTGTTTTCTAGGTCTTGATTTTTAGAAATGTCCCTGTGTTATATTGTCTTCCACTGAGTGTGTTTAAGTTTTGGAGAACAGTAAGAGTTGGAGTTTACAAATTCCTTTTCTATGGTATATTTTAACTAAAATCATGTCTAGCTTGACTACTTCAGGAAGCTCATAGAGACAGGAAGGCTTTATAATGGATTCTCACATGTTGAACCGAACAAAAACTCTAACCATCTTGAAAAAAGCGTTTACCAGATAGTGTTGTGTGGTGTGTTTTTTTTTGTTTGTTTTTTTTTTTAAAATAAAACCCCTATTTCTTTCCCCAGAACTGTATCATATGAATATCAAAAGTGAGATGAGTAAATACCAGCCAGTTTCCTTTACTAGACTCAGTTGTATCTGTTATGTGCTCAGGATGTGTTTCAAACACTTGTCTCTTGGGTCTAAGTTGGAATGGCCTAGAGGTTGAAATGCCTGATACAGATACAAATAGAGCCATTTCAGAACTCAAGTCATCCATCAGCAGCAGCATCCTACACCCCTCTGTGCTCTTTGCCCTCTGGTTTTAGTACTCAAGGGCTGATTGCAGACACTTACTTTTTCTTTTCCAAAGCAAATAGCATTTTTTCCTAAAGTTGAGGTACATGGGAGAAATGAGGAGCCCTCTGTATTATAGCTTCTGACAGAAATAATCCCCATTTATGCTCCTCCATTTGGTAGCAGTCTTGAATGTCAGATTTTTTTATAAAGTTTTTATTCATGGAGGCTTGTTTTTACTCAGGATTTACTGAGCTTTACTCTCTCTAAATAACCTACTACTTGTACACTTTTCTTCCCTTTGCCCCCCCATTTCTTCTCTCCTCAAACCCAATCTATTTAGTGTGAGGAAGTCCAAAGTAAAGAGCTATTTGTCTGAGGCTGCAGCAGCTCCTGGGCTTTTCAAGCCCAACAGTTTGCAGCTCTTGTTTATATGGTCTGGTTGCAAAGAAGTATTCCTCTGGAAGGTGCTATGCATTTATCTTCGTGCTACTGTGAGATGATATATTCATATTACCTTAGGCAAGTATAGTCTTTCTTAATATCACTTCAAGTGGAAATAATGCCTTAAAATTGGCTGATGTGATAAAAGGAGAGTTTCCTACCATATGACAGCAGCTATTAAAGGAACATACTGTTACCCAACATAAATGCTACTGAGTCTTTTGATGAAATAGATCAGCCAAGCATCATTAGGGTATTGCTCTGACAATCCCACAAAGGGTTGGTCAAGGTGAGGTGATGCTGATATTCAGTCCTAACCCAAGGTCTGACAATGAGATCTCACTTATGTATGGAAGAGGTCAGATTAAAATAGCTCTGTTTTATCTAGGTTAGCTTTTTCAAAGTAAGAACTACCAGTTTTTACTGCCCACCACAGTAAAAAGTTTGAGTTTTTTAGCCATTAACAAAGGGAGCCCTTTTACAATAACAGAGGGAAATCAACTTGGCTTCTATTATTCTCATCTGGAAATAAAAGTGAATGAGAACTTTGTTGCATCACGCTTAGGACCACTGGCAAGGAGTTAAATGGCAGTGGTAATGACATATTGTAGATATAAGCAGGAGAGCTGCAGCCTAACAAATAGTCAAGGCAAGCTGTGGTGTGTCTTGAACCATGTATTTGTAACTTCTAGTGTGGTTGGATGAAAGATACCTTACAGGGACAAAAGGCCCAATAAATATTCCAGTGTTTGAAGGAGAGATCCGCTTTTCCGCCCGCAGCTTCTGATGCATAAGGCACCGTTCAGAGTGCTGAATAACTCAGATGCGCATGGGGCTACGCAGTGTGCTTTTGCATGGCACGACATTGATAGGGCTGGATTTTACAAAGGAACGGAGATATCTTTGGTGGTGCTGGTGCCTTTCTGGTCAGTTTTCAGCTAGTCACCAACTCCTATGGGGGTAGATTAGGTTTTGACCTCTCCCTGGCAGGTTATAAAAGAAGTCTCAATATTTGGACAAAGTCTAAAGGTATAGCTTCAGTCATATTAGAGTCTACAGTCAGGTAAAGTTCTGGTACTATAAAGGTTCATTTTTGCAGAAGTCACCAGTATGGGAGGAGAATAGCCACAACAGATAAAAGTTGTGGGTTTTGGGTTGGTTTTTTTGTTGGTTGTTTTATTTTAATGATAGTGTGTCTACTGTGAACATACTTATGATCATACAAAAAAGATTGATCCCCCAACCAAAACAGGTACATGGCTGTTACTAACAACTGTAATCAGTTTACCCTTTCTTAGAAATATATAAAAGAATTGCTATTAAGGATTTTTTTCATCATCCTTTTATGTAGACCAGATAAATACTTTTAAGTTTATAAAGTGTTATTAGCAGAAGCTATACTGCTGCTCCAAAGGCTTTTCTTTTTAAACCTGCACTCAGTAACTCTAAAGGAGCCCATTGCTGCTAAATTAAAGGAAATCTAATATTTATTTTTCCTTGGTAACAGTTGCTTTTGAATGTTGTCAAAGGAAATTTGGTCTCCTTTTCCCCATTGTAGCACTTTGCTACTTTGAATTGTTCTACTGTTAAAGCTATATAAGAAATATTCTTGAAGCTAAGAAGATAAAAAGTCCAATTTATTGGTTCAATTGTTAATTTCACAGCTCAGTGATTATTTCAAAATATACACTGGTTGGCTGAGCTACATCTGTAGACAAATATTGATTTTTTTTTTTTTCCTTTGGTATTTTTCTTAGTTTTTCTTTAATGCAATGAATTATTTCACCTACTTCTCTATGATCTACTTCAATTAAAAAAGTGAAAATTTCTACTCAATTGGTCAGGAGGGTGACATGAAACTTTGAGTTAAAGTTTTGGGGTTTTGTGTGTTGGGGTTTTTTTTGTGTGTGTGTTACTAAGGAGACAGTGAAGGCAGTTTTCATTTTATAAAATATCTACTTTTAGTTCCTGTTTGCAATAACTTCTTCCTGCAGCTAAGGAATCTAAAGTCCTCTCCATATCTACATTGAAACCAATAGAAACCCCCAGGTTTAAAAAGATGCTGTTGATGTTATCTAGCAACAGCTTGTTGCTACTCTGAGTGTCTGTTTAATGCCTCCATTCAACAAAGCCTGTTAGCACCTCCATACCTTTTAAACACAACAGAATGTTTCTGAATAATGTACAGTGTGGACAGTCTGAAGTCTGTCCAATGTTTTGTGCTAGTAAGAAATACTTTGTGAAAAACAAAGTTTAGGAGAGTCAAAAGTATAGACAAAGTCTGTTGTAAAAAACCTTGTCAGTCCATTATGTTTCAAAATCTACATATAAAAACTATAGGAAACTATTTTACTGCATAAGGGAATCTTGATGTTCAGATTCTAGAGATTTTGTTTTTATTGAAACTTACTGTATTGAAACACTCAGCTTTTTGTATCATTCTATGTGCAACAAGACCTCTCATGCTCTGTGTGTTATCTATTTTGGTATCATAGAGTAGTTTAGATGGGCACAGGCCTTTAAAGGCTGTCTATTCTAACACCCCTGCAGTGAGCAGGGACATCTTTAACTATGCCAGGCTGCTCTGAGCCCCATCCAGCCTGACTTTGAGTGTTGCCAGGGATGGCACTATGCCACCTCTCTGGGCAACCTTTACTATCCTCATTGTAAAAAAAAAAAAAAAAAAAAAAAAGAAGAATTTTTTTATTTATTTTTTTTTTTTTTTATCTGGTCTAAATCTCCCCTCTTTTAGTTTAAAACCATTACCCCTTGCCCTATCACAGCAGACCCTGCTAAAAAGTTGTTCCCCATCTTTCTTATGGGCCCTGTTTAAGCACTGAAAGGCTGCAATCAGGTCTCTCCAGAGCATTCTCTTCTCCAGGCTGAACAGCCCCAACTCTCAGCCTGTCTCCGTAGCAGAGGTGCTCAAGCCCTCAGATCACTTCTGTGTCCCTCCTCTGGACCCGGTACAACAGGTTTGTGTCTCTCCTGTGCTGAGGCCCCAGAGCTGGATGCAGCACTGCAGGTGAGGTCAGAGCAGAGGAGCAGAATCCCCTCCCTCAACCTGCTGACCACACTTTAATGCAGCCCAGGATACAGTTGGCCTTCTGGGCTGTGAGTGCACACTGCTGGTCATGTGCAGTTTTTCCTCCACCAGTACCCTCAAGGCCTTCTCAGCAGGGCTGCTCTCAATCCCTTCATCCCCAAGCCTGGGGGTTGCTCACACCCAGGTGCAGGACCTTGCATTTGTCCTTGTTGAACCTCATGAAGTTCACCTGGGCCCACTTCTTGAGCTTTTTCAGGTCCCTCTGGATGGCCTCCTGTCCCTCAGGTCTGTCCACTGCACCACTCAGCTTGGTGTAGTCCACAGACTTGCTGAGGCTGCATTTGATGCCACTATGCCACCAAGGAAAATACTAGAGAGTACTGGTCCTAATACAGACTCCTGAGGGACACCACTTGTCACTGATCTCCATCTGGACGTCGAGCCATTGACCACTACCCTCTGGATGTAACCATCCAACCAATTCCTCAGCCACTGAATAGTCCACTCATCAAATCCATAGCTCTTGAGAAGGATCTTGTGGGGGACTGTGTAAAAGGCCTTGCAGAAGTCCAGATAGATGACATCCATAGTGCTTGCCTTGTCCACTGCTGTAGTCAATTCATCATAGAATGCTACTAGGCTGGTTAGGCAGGACTTGCCCCTGGTGAAGTAGTGTTGGCTGTCTTGAGTCACCTCCCTGTCCTCCATGTGCCTTAGGCTTGTTTCTAGGAGTATGTGTTCCATGATCTTTTGAGGCAGAAGGGTGAGGCTGGCAGGTCAGTAGTGCCCAGGGTCCTCCTTCCTACCCTTTTAAAAAATGGGGGCAATGTTTCCCTTTTTCCAGTATGTGAGGGCTTCACCTGACTGCCATATCTTTTCAAATATCATGGGGAATGGCTTGACAACTCCATCAGCCAATTTCCTCGACTCTGGCATGCATCTCATCAGGTCCCATAGACTCATGTATGTTTGGGTTCCTCAGGTGGTCATGAACCTGATCTTCTCTTACAGTGGGAGGGACTTTGCTCCCCTAGTCCCTGTCTTGTGGCTCCTCCACTCAAGAGGTGTGGGAAGGGAGGTTGCCAGTGAAGACTGAGGCAAATGAATGTCATTGAGTTACCTCAGCCTTCTCCTCGTTCTTTGTTACTAGTTTGCCAGTCCTACACATCATAGGGGTACACTTCCTTTGACCTTTCTTTTCTGTCTGACAAAGAAGCCTGTAGAAGCTCTTTTTTCTTTAGTTCAGCTCTAGCTGTGCCTTGGCCTTCCTGATCCCATCCCTACGCAACTGGGCAGCATCCCTATAATCTTCTCAGGATACCCATCCCTGCTTATGCTGCCTGTGTATTTCCTTCTTGCCCTTTGATTTGACCAACAGGTCTCAACTCAGCCATGCTGGCCTCTTGCCTTCCTTGCCTGATTTCTTACACCTGGAGATCAAGAGCTCTTGCACTCTATGGAAAGTGTCCTTAAAGATCTGCCAGCAGTGTTCTGCTCTCTTGCCCCTGAAGGCAGTTTCCCAGGGGGTACTAGTGACTAACTCCTTGAAGACCTGGGATTTTGCTTTCCTAAAATTTGGGGTCCTGACTTTACTTTTTGTGTGACCTGTATCTCTCATGAACTCCACCAGTGCACAACCACTGCAACCCAGGCTGCCTCCAATCTTGACGTCACTGATTAGCTCACTTGCATTGATGACCATTAGCTCAGTATCGCATCCCCTCTGGTGGGGCTATCACCTGGGTTAAAAAGCTCTCCTCCATGCACTCCAGGAGTCTCCTGGATTGCCTACAGCTCGTGTGCTGCTTTTCCAGCAGATGTTGGGGTGGTTGACGTCCCCCAGCAGGACGAGAGACTGTAAGTGTGATGCCTCCCATTCAAGGTGGTTTTCTTTTTTTAATTCAGTGTAGTTTTTGCTTCAGAGACTTCTTTTAACCTTTATTAAGCTGCTCCTTTACATGTAATGTGAAAGGAACCTTCTTTATTGTTGTAAAATAAATGTGCGCTGTAAGCCCTTAATTTAGGGAATATTTGTATTGTTTAACTTACAAACTTTGTTCTGTGCTTAGGCATTGATTCTACCAAATTATATGATTAGTTCCTACCAATAAACAAATATTATTTAATATAACTCAGATTTGTCCCTCATGATCCAATATTTCTCAAAATAACAGAGATACTTTTTTTTATGATATGAAAACCAAAGAATGAAAACAGAATTAGAGAATAGAAACTTTCATAAAAAGTAAAATCACTATTTTTCACTAACCTTTTATTTAAGCAAGCCACCAGGTCAGTGGAGTTATTCTTATCTAACAATGAAATAATCCCTAATACTTCTTTATTTTGTTATCTTGTCACTTTGTTTATAATGAAAATTTAGCTTCTTATGAGTTCTGATTGAATGGTAGCTCAGTCTGACTACAGACTGAATACTGTGTTCAGTTTGTGGTGCAGATGAGTAAATAGAATCTTCTAAAAAGCTAAAATTTCATTGTAAAATTAATCTCAGCGATTTATCTGTACAATTGTCCTATACTTGAACAACTTCAACAGTCCTCTTTCAAGATGTTAATAAGGTCTCTTGTTATTGCTTTCAGAAACTGACTTGAGTCAGCTACTTAATTTTTTTTTTTCTTACACTCCTATTTCACTAGAAAAACTTTTTCTAAGCATTTGTTGGTACAGAGTGACTAGAAGCACAAGTGTCGTGCTTTTTAAGTGGCTTTTTCATGTTCTATGGGTAAACTAAAAGCTACATCAACTTCAGAAGATGCTTTTCAAACCACTGTTGCATCACAAGTGGATTTTGAGGGTGAACTGGGCCCTAGAATAACATTTGCTGATGAAGTTGAACCACTGAAGTTTTCTGGAACTTAATATCTTCAGTGAGTATCTTGGACCCTTTTATGTGTCCCCCTTAGCTGAAGTTGATGAAACAAGGATTTATTGGTAAAATACGTCCCTTGCCTGCAGACAATGAGTAATGTAATCAGCAAAGGAAAACCCATTGATACTTATAGGCTTAATTAAACACATTTGGCATTTCTTTTTCCAGCTGCAACAAATTCAGAAAAATTACATGCTCTTTAAAGTACAGAAATCAGATTTAATCTATCTGTAAAGATGTGTTTATCGGCTAATTATGTAGATTGTAGCTCTGAGATGTAATAGTCCCAAGAGATAAAATGGGTTAAAGGGGTGAAAATAGAGCTCTATGGGTCGATAATAGTTGTAATGGTACTTAGCTCTGCTTAAGGACAATTTAATGACTTCTGTATTGCTATCAGAATAAAATATCTGCCCACTTTCTCTGAAGAGCTTATTTTATTGTATTTAATCATCCAAAATTAGTATCAGAGTCTATGGCACTCTTCTGAGTAGACTGCAAGAATAACTCTAAAGGTTATTAGTTAAATAACATTAATATAAGCTTGGTAATGCAGCACAAACATAGGAGCCAAACTTCTACTGCAGCATTAACATGACTTTAAACTAGCAGTTTTACCTTTCAGTAGTTCTTTTGTGAAAATGTAGCTATTGTTGATCTTTCAAGCCAATTTTAAGCTTACAAGAATGTTTCTCCCAATTCACAATGTTCTCTCTTGTCTTCCTCTTCTCAGTCAGCTCACCCTTGCCCTCTCTCATCACTCCTCCTAGAGCTGAAGTGTCTGAAACAAAATCTGTTTGGGGAAACACAACCGAATAGTGCCTTTTATGCCTAGTGACTGCAACACTTATAAACGATGCTCTGAGCATTGCTATTAGATGATGATTGGCTTTCTAGGCTTTAAAACAAAGTCTCAACTTCATAGCCTAGGGTTTGAAAGTCTGACTACTGTGAAAAAAAATCCAAATCTAAAAAAGCTTCTGGAGCTGTCACCTGAATAAGACGGACATCTTTTTTCTCAAAGCTCATTTTTTAACAAAGCAATGTGTATGTATACACTTTAAAAAACCCCACATTGTTCTCAGAAAGTAAACTTCAGTGTGTTTTGGAAAGAAAAGTTCATATTTGATATCAGAAACTAAAGTGTGCCCAATGGCTGTATTCATTTTCCTAGTGTTTCTTCATTACTTTTCTGTAGACAGAATGCCCATTTACTGTCTGTCAGAACATCAAGGAGATTAGAAACAAGATCAGCTATCCTGTTGGGAGAAAAGCCACTGTTCAGAAAATTCTGCATAGCGTGGAGCTGCTGTCTTTTTGTTTCTTCCTTCACAGCTGGAGATGATACCAAACAGTGTTAAGATTCATAACTGACAAAGAATGAAAGCTGGACAGGAATAAATCAAGTTATGTGTTCTGTTTAAAAAAGAATTAAGCAGAATAGTATGAGCTCTCTATTCTCATCTTCTTAAAGCTTCAAAGCACTTGTAGTAGTTAAATAGCCTGTACAGAAAAGTAGCATCAGCTCCAGTTTCTTGAAAAGCTGTTTTAGATGGAATAACTCTTAACTTCAGTTACCCTATGTCTCACTATATGGGAGACATTACTCAGTAAATTGAAATCCTATAAAGATTTTATTTTTAGAAATGCTTATTTCCTATCTGCTATTCTGTAGCAAAATAGCTGTACTTTGTCCTGTAGACAATACCTCAAATGCTTTCAAAACCTGTTATAAGTATTTAAGATGTATATCGCTACATGCTACTGTATTACCTGACTTAGCTTTGTAAAACCTTGATTCTATACTACTTTTGTTCAAGCTTCAGAGGGCTAAATTAGAAAGTATGATTGGGGCTTAACATGGCTAAAATTACTTTGTTGAGTACTGCTAGTACATATGTTTTGTGACTTCTAATCCACCTTCTTCCTTTGTCTAGTGTGCGATTTAAATAAACTGTTCAGAGCCCAAATCTGTATTTTTGTTGGAAGCACATGTAATATTTGGACTGGATTCTCTATCAGAAGATAAGTTAATATTTTATGAACTGTTTAATCAAAAGCAAAGTAACAATGCTAATTAGAATCTATCCTATGAGCAGTGATGTTATTTAAAACGAAACAATGAATCCCTGTCTGATGTCCATTCTCTGCTCTTGCTTTCGGCAAAGTCAGCTTACTTCACCAAATAAGCCTCCTTTTATTTGACAGTCAAGTCAACAATGACAACTGAACCTATTTGGTTAAAACCCCTGTAGTTCAGCTGTGGATAAAATGTCTCAGTTTTGTGGTGTGTTTTTTTTTGTTTTGTTTTTTGTTTTTTTAAAAAACTTGACTTTGCTTGTTTGGTATCACAGAAGTGTTGCAGTGAGGAACTGTGAGTGTGTGTGCGTGTGCACAAAAGCACGTGCTGGAAGGAAGTTGGTTCTTGTTTGCTTATGCCACACACAACATACAGACCGTCTGTTATGGAAAACAGGTCTGGATTCAGGTCACAGATCCAAACAGACCAGATTCAGATTCCAAAATAAATCCTCTGTATTTCCCCACCTTCCTTGACGAGTGAAGGTTAATCTGTGCCATCTGCTTTCTATTTCATTGAAATGACAAAAACACTTAATTATGTTTTAACCAAGTCTTTGAACCCATGAAAAAGAAATTAAAATGATAAATTCATAAGAATTATTTTGCAAGAAATGAGATACTTTACTTTCCTTCAAATGCTTGTTATAGAAATTGCAAAATCAATTTTACTTTTTTTGAAAAGTAAACATGTCAGGAAAAAACCCACAGATTTTATGCTTCACTTTTATCTATCGGGCAAGTAAATCTATTAAAGGTTTAGAGAGGGGGATTTTTGTCACTTAGATGTTTTGTCCAACATGGAGTACTAGATTATTTCTTTTCTTCATTCTTCTATAGACATTTCCTAACAATTATATGAAATCAAAGACAAGACTGTTGGTCATGTTAGTGGAAAATTTTGGTGGTGGGAAGGGTGTAAGTAGCAATTGTCCATTAGTATGAAATAGAGACTTTTATTCTCCTTTCAAAGCCCAATTCGGGGAAATACATAAACATTCCTTTTCATTGGGTTTATATATCTCAGATATTTCACAGGATTGAACAGATTTGTTAGAAGAAAAACATTTTTCAGTTAAATTGTTTTGTGGTCTTTTTTTTTTTTTTTGTAATTGAGATGTCAAACTTTTCTAAAAATGTGTTAATACTGTTTTATGGATATTACTGCAACAAATCTATCTTCATTTGAGGGATTAGAAGTAATCACTTCAAGTTCATTAAGGAAAAATCTATCAATCCTATGGGAGTTGATATTTTTAATTATGTAAATAAACAAATGTGAATGATTAATATTTATGCTGTATCATTCTAGACTAATTGCAGCCTATAGACTTAGGGCTTCACATATAAATCTTGATTATTAATCTTTGAAGTTACAGGCATTTTCAGATAAGAAGTTACATATGTTGATTATTTTTATGAACTATATTAATGTAAGTATGTGTGTGTGCATGTATATGTCTGTGCATATATATTTCCAAACTGTAGTGGTCTAGAAAATATTCCATCAAGATTTTTCATGGACAGTAACTTGGTTTAACAGACTCCCCTATAAAACCTGTACAGAATTATGATCTCTGGTGTATATTATATATATGCGCCCAATTTGAATGTAAACTGGCTCTGGGTATAATCTAGAAACAAAGAAAGTCTTTCTGATGATGTTAGGCCTTACGCAAAGAGACAATTCGTTTTTACTAATAACAATGGTATGAAAAGAAATAATTTGAAACAATAATTTAATAGAGTATTTTGTGTAAAGAATATAGCCCTTCTTAATAAATTGCTGTCATCCTTGTTTGCTCTTAGTTCTGATCATAACAAATTCAAATGTTAGACCAGCTAAAAGACCATGAAAACCATGAGAATGTCTGGAAGAAGAAAAAAATCAGAAATGTTTTCTCTAAATTAATACCAAACCCCTAATGTCCAAAATGTAAATACTACAATGAAGAGTAGACTACAGGAAACACAATAAGAATTATTTATTCTAGTACCAGAGAGACTGATCTTCTGTTTTTTTCATCATCTGAGATAACACAGCTCTGGAATCAGAAAAACTTGTTATAGGAAAAAATTATTTCCTTTGCAATAACTGAATCTCCCTCTAACTTTGCAGGCTTAAAATTCTATGGTTTATTTGGTAGTTCTTATCTTTTCCAATTTATTTTTAACACGGTAATAGACTGCAAGTGGTTGAGATGAGACAAAGGACCTAATGACTCTTACTTTCTTGGGGAAGAAGTTTTTTTATGAGAGAGATTTATAATTAACTAATACTAAATCATGAACTGTGCAGGATGTTCCTCCATGATCTGCTCTCAATAATTGCCTTTTCTGATACTAAAAAGTGAACACAATGGTCATTATGTTTTCTGAGAACTATAGTATACCTCATGTAACTTCCATGGATATTGGGAACTGGTTTCAGGCAGGATGGAGCTAGTTTTGTCGCCAGCAGCTCCTGTGTTTTCAATTTGGTGTCTGAAGAGTGGTGTATAATGGTGTATAAAAAAATAAAGAATATACACTGATGTTGGTGGCTGCTAAATGATCAAGGCCACTTTGCAGTTTCCCAGGTTTTGCTGATGTGCAGGTGCAAACACTTGGGAGGGGCACAGCCAGAATAGTTGATCCAAACTGGCCAAAGAGTATTCCATAGCATAGACAGCATGCCTGGTATGAGGGTCGGCCTGTGGGCCGTTTTACTTCTTACTTTTTCCCCCCCCTTTTTCATTTGTTTGGGATTTTTTGTTTGGCTGTCTGTTCGCTCATGCTCTCTCTGGAACT
>KL274791.1:0-15184 GCA_000699545.1 Podiceps cristatus
CAGTACTGACCCCTGAGGAACGCCACCCGTCTCCACCTGAACATCAATCTATTGATGGCAACACCTTCACTTGCTCACCTTCACTTATTTATTTGGTTCTATTGAACAGTTATTAGCTTTAATCATGATTATTTGATATTGTGATCTGAAGTGATATCAGATAAGTGGCGTTAATATTTTAGTCCTTTCTAAAATTTTCTCTATGTTATTGTAGCAGTCAGTTTTGGGCTTACAGACTGTGCAGCTCCTTCATATATACTCACTACTCATTAACGTCATAATTATTTAACAGGAAAAATGGGGGGTAGTGACTGGAAACTCTTATCTATTTGAAAATATTCTAGTGGCGCTACACAGGCCTGCCTGACTTTCATCAAAATCAACATATGGAATTCCTGATAATTGAACTTATTTCTCTGAACTGGCCATGCATGTAATGAGCAGTTATTTGGTATATTGAGTGTTGTTTCCTGTAGTTTTTAGTTCTGGCATTTTAAGCAGTTTTCTTAAGAACTGCCTCTCAGTTAGTTTCACTGGTATAGATCAGTGCTGCTGATTAGATCAATTTGAAAGAGGCTTTCTTTAAACAAAAATAAGCCATTCCAGAACTGAGATGACGCAGGATTTCCACAAGCAAAAGACACGACCATGGCCATGACAGGTCTTGTGTAGCACATTGCGTGTTGTGCTGCAGGGGAATGCCATCTGCCAGGTTCCCTTGAGTAGAGAGCCTGCCAGGTGCAACACTATGCCCTGTCCTGTCTCTCCATGACCTAGATGGAGAGTGCAGGGGTGTTCTGGCCAGATACTTATCTGGCAAATATCTCACTTACAAGAGGTCCCTGTGCTACACTGCCTAAATCCACAGGAAAGATGTGGAACAGAGGGTGCCCACTCTGCCTAATTAAAACTTCAGCAGGCAGGATCTGTCTCTGGAGATCTTCAGGGGTACAAAATACTTTATGTTAGTCCCTAAGACAATTCTCTGCCCCTCTATTTTAAATGATCTGCTCATGAGGTATCTCATACGAAGGAATTGGCTGTTCATCTAAGCTAAATAGACTGGATGCCTCCCTTGCTCCCTTTGAAGGGGATGATTTCTCCACATGTGATTCTGCCTACATGATTTACTCCATATATTTGTCTGCACTTGAAACTACCACCTTGTACATGGACCAGTAAAATTCTTCATGTTTATGTTATCAGTCAGTGTGATTACTTTTCTGTTTTCAAGGTGTTAGTTACAGATGGGATGCCTACAGGTATCCCTGTTTTATTTTAGCATAAAATTATTAGTTTGATTTATGCTTGTTTTTTATTAATATAATGATACATCTCCTCACTTTTCTTCCTTCCAAAGACACTCTTACGGGAAGGGGATTCAAGGTGTTGCGTATGTGCGATTTGGCATTATTGATGAAAATGAGAAAAAAGTCTTTCTTCCAGGACTTGAACAACAGCTATCAGTAAGTACTGGAGTTCAGTGGAACTATTCTGATTTATCCCAGGTGAGCCGAATATCATCAGAAAACATTGAAATATAGATCCCTGCAATACCATAGTCATACTATAATCAAGAATTTTTTAATTTTAATGGCAACAAAACAAGGGCAGTCACCTTTTTTTTTTTTTTTTCCCTAATTTTGATTTAGATTCAAAATGGAAAAGGAAGAGTTACTTTAAATACACCACTTCTGGAAGAGAAATTAAGAAAGAGTATTTCCACTCTGGAAGGTTTTCATTTATATGTTGCTGTTACCACTGTAGAAACTGCAAGTGAGTACATTAAGCCTTGGCTGATACAGTCTGTAATATTTACACTGAGCTTTCTCTAGTGGGATCCTTCATGGGGGAAACCTTGACTCACCGAACCAATCTTCGCTGCAGAGCTTGCTCCTGCTGTAGTGCATGACAGTCTTATCTGAACCCCCGCTGTGCACAAACTTATCTCAGATGGGATTCACTTATCTGAACACAAATGTCCAGTACCAGCTTAAATGCCCTATGTAGTTCTGTGTGGTCTTCCACTGCTGCTCCAGCGGTGCTCAAGTCTCCTGTAAGTACTCTCCTATAGGGTCCATCCCATATTAAACCACCCTGTGAGGATATCTAAGGTAACGTAGTTCATCTGAAGTGGCACCAGACACTGTACAAATGCAAATAAATTGCTGCCCTTGAGATCTTGTTTGAGCACTTGCCTCAGCTTTGTCTACTCCTTCCATACATACGTTGTCATTAGTTGAGCTTGGTATCTTAGCTTGCTGTGTACCTCAGCAAGCTAAACTGCCAGTCTACAGGTGAGCCACAGTGAGATGCAGAGGAAGATCTAGCCCTTGTAAGACCTACTTGCCCTTTTATGCCTCCGCACAGTTTTATTAGGTTCTGCTACTTGGCATATGCACAAGCACTATATAGTCCAAATAGCTTGGTCTTGCTGTTCATCTGGGACAGGAGCCTGGACCATGCCTGTTCAGAAGTTTTACAGTGGCTGTTTCCCTTTGTTTTACTGGAGGACAGATAAATATTTCTGCAGATCATACAAGGGATTTGGGTAGATATTTATTCACAGCAGTGCTAAGCACATTGAGTAGGCCCCCCGATATCTTACAGCTACCCACAAGTGAGCACTGAGTTGAACCAGGTGCAATGGTTGATGGGTTGTTTAGGCTGTAGCAAGTGTTATTGTTCATCACTGGAAGCTAAGGTGAGAGGTGCAACTTCAGTGCTGACCTCTGAAGCTGAATCTGCGATGAAGGTGATCTTTCCAACATGGAGATTTTTCTTTTTGTTTATAGGGAGATTGATCCCTTTTATTTTAGATGGCTTGAAGTATCTAGTCAGAGCTTGATGCTTAGGCACTTTGTATAGTCAGTCCAGAGAATGGGTGGGATGAACTGCACTCTAGAGGTACCTGTTCCCATTGGCTGTAGGAGTCTAGTTACTTAGTTTAGAATTACTAGAATCCTAAAAATCCCTAAAAATCCTAAATATCCATTAGGATTCCTTAGAATCCTAAAATTAAGTCCAATGCATTGAAGTCGTGCAGTTCTTTAGTATAATCTACTATCGGTACTTACATGCACTATTGCTACATTTATTGCAAGTGCAAAAGAGGCTGCAAGACCTCCCCTACCACACCAGCGAGCAGCTGTGTTGTATTTGGTTGCCGGCTGGGGGCTAAACCGCAACATGGACAGAAGATCTCGCAGTGTGGTGTGATCTCTACCACGCTGTGCACGCTTCCTCTTCCCCCCGCAGGCAGGCTGCCTCCACACGTGTGTACATGCTGGGCTTGGTATTAATCATATTCGTGACAGGGCAAGGCTGGTGGACTTTACTGACACCTCTCAACCTTGGAGTGTTAAAGTGGAAAATAAGGATGTTGAAAGCATGTCTATAAAGGCACTTAGTTTAAAGCAAGCCATGTAACTGGGTTTTTTTAGAAGTAGTTATGGGTAGTGGTTTAACTAGAAGCTAACTAGAAAAATGAGTGGCTTAACTAGAAGAATCTTAGATGGGAAACAGATGCTCAAGCTCTCTTGTAGGTGCAAAGTTGCAGAAGTTGATATTAGGTAATATTAACCCTTACCAGTAGTCAAAAATGAAAAAAAAAAAGAAAAAAATAAAAGCCCTCTTTCAGAAAATCAGAGATCTAAGGCCCAAAACCCCCTACTGATTCTTTTATGTTGGACTTTGATGTAGCACTCCCCCAGGAACAGCTCCCCCGACAGCTCTGAAAGGGAGGTGCACAGCTGCAGTGGCTCCTGTGGTAGTAGTGTGCTCTCTGTTTGCAGGCACCTTGTTCTGATTGATGTGTTAGAGGGGAACTTTTATGTCATGAGTAACAAACCAGTTTGCAGGTGTCCAGGTCGGAGCTGTTGGGAGCACACACCTTCCAGTGCCGGCTTGCTGGAGCACCACTCGTGTGGCACGGCCCTCGCACTGCCCCATCTCTGGTTGTGTTCCCCATCCCCCTGCACCCCTCTCTTCCTCTTCTCAGGACTGAAGCTCTCTGGGAAGGGATCATAGTTCAGTTCTCTTTATATATGCTGCCAAAAATGAAATTAGTCTTGGAAACAGAAATGATGGATGCTGTGGTAATATGCAAGTACATAGTTATTGCTCCCATAGCAACACATACTCTTTGATATTAACAGGTGGTGAGATGAGGGAAGAGGAACTCAGCAATGTGAAGTTTGTGAAATCTCCTTACGTTGTTGATCTCTCTAACACCAAAAAGTATTTTGTGCCTGGAGCCCCCTACTCCGTTGTGGTATGTAGTATTTAGCCAACTGTGACTGTTTGCATCCATAGCAAGGGATTTGTACCTGTCCTGTTTATTAAATCCTTAACTGATCCAGTGGGAGCTCTGTAGGATAGAGATCTTTAGGAATAGGTCCAATACAGAGCTACTGTTTGCGTGTCTGGTCTGTCTCATTTCTGTGCACACGGAGCCTGAGCAGGGAAACTGAAGCCAGAAAAAGCTGTGTTTCTCTTCTGGAAGTCATCTGTGCACTGTTGCATTCCAAGGTTTTATAAAACACATAGCAGTCTTCCCACTTCCACATCAAAATATTAAAATAATAATGTTGTATCAAATTAATCCCGTATCAAATTAAAATTCATCAAACTAAATCAGAGCATTGCCTTTTTTAAAAAAAAAAAAAAAAAAAAATGCATTTAAGCTTTTAAGTTTTTAAACTTCATACCTTCAAGTTTTTCCACAGAGTGTTCTACAAACAGTTGATGTTAGAAATTTGCCTTGTAATTGTTAAAGTATCTCCTGGGATCAGTTGAGATCTAATAGACACTAAGAGAAAACCTGGGGCAGCTGTTAATCTGTGTTCACAGATTTTTACCTTAGCTGGAGTCCAGGATGAGTCCATTGCTATCCCTTTCTCTCAAAGCTCAAATTTTCAAACGCAAATGTCTACAATTTTGTATTTCTTCTCAGTTTATAAAAATACTTGCTGCTTCTTTGTGAGCATTTTTTAAACCTTGAAGTAACAAAAAACCCTTTTTTTTTACAATAGGCATCTGTCACTTTGATTGATGGCTCTCCTGCTGCCTCTCTACCTGTAAGTGCTACTGTTACCTTGCCTGGAAAATCCCCAATGAAGAAGACTGCACTTTCTAATAAAGAGGGTCTAATCCCCTTTACATTTGACATCCCCGGAGATGCTCAGATGCTTCAGATAATGGTAAAGAAAACCTAAACATCTATGTTCAAAAATATACCACTGAGAACAGCTCATAAAATAATTACAAATTACGGTGAAGATAATCAGTTTTCATTAAATGAGCACAGAAGGTGGAACGTGATTTCTTACACTGCCTGCACAGCTTTGTTCAGATTGTGTAAGATATGTTAGAGAGATCAGGGGCCTGAGGGAGATCTCACTGAAGTGAAGGACATTGTCATACACTGGAGTTTTGGGAATACATACATCGGTGGTAGTGGTGCTTCTTCTGTGGTTCAGATGTGCATTTTCCTGGCATGAAGGATGGGAATGGGGCCATAAGGAATATCACTGTGAGAAGTGACAGAAAACGATGAGAAGTCGGTGAAGGAGAAGGTCCTGAGCAATACGGACAGCAGGTTACATCTGGACACTCAGAGAGTTCGATTATGTGCACAATATAAAAAAGAAAAAAAGCTGTCAAAGTGCAAAATCACTTTGCAATTTTGAGCTACCGATTCTGATTCAGAAAGAGCCAAGTCTGAAAAATATCGAGTGTAAATACAGCAAGACACAAAAGAGGGTGCTAGAATAAAGTAATTAAAATCCTATTTTTTGATGCCAGGTTCTGCTAATGAGGTCTTAGCAGTGACTCATCTCATTTCCCAGCATTTTCTGAATAATTTGGCAAGACATGAATTAAGGGTGACACTCTATATTGTCTCCTGAGAGACACTTTACTCACTCTGTCCTTTTCTTCCCTGACAGGTAAAGGCTGAAGAGGGAAAAGAAAAATTAGAATCACCTGAAGCTAGTATCAGAGCTGAAAGATACCGGTCTGCTTCCCCAAACTACCTCAGCATCAGCATCCCACATACTGTCGTGGCACCTGGAGATACTTTACACGTCACCTTGAATGATATTCATCAGCCTGGCAGTGGAAAGATTGACTATTTCTATTATATGGTAAACAGGATAGCAGCTTATCAGTAATTTCTTCTAGAAATTATACAGCCCCGAACATCTACCTCGTTACTAATACATGGGAAACCAGAGGGTGTCCAACAAAGGGCATCCGAGATGATCAGTGTCCTAGCACACCTGCTCTACCGAGAGAGGTTGAGGGAACTGGGCTTGTTCAGTTTGGTGACGAGGCTAAGTGTGAGTTAATAGCAACCTAAATTTACTTGAAGAGGATTTACAGAGGAATAATGGAGACAAACTTTCCTAGGTGGAGCCACTCAATATAACAAGGGAAAAAGGCTACAATTTATCACCTGGGAGGTTCATTTTTGGAAAAATCTTTTCACTAGTGATGAATGCAACACTGGAAGAGGTTCCTCAGAGAGTTTAGGGAATTGCCATCCTCAGAAGCATTCAACACTCAGCTAGAGAAAACCACATCTGACATAATCTTGTGCTGGTGGTGGCTCAACTCTGAGGAGACAGTTGGACTAGAGCTCTCCATAGGTCCCTTCCAGAAACTATTTCCATTATTCTGTTACTTTTATGTATTTGTGCATATTTTTGAGTATATAATATATGGATTTTTTTATTTTTCTGAAGGACACGTAAGTACAATTTTTAGTCTCTAGTTTCTAACACAATCTAAAGTAAATATGGCCACATGGGGTAATGCTTGTCTGTATAATTATGTGGGTGTACATATTTTTGAAAAATACTAAACTAACAGCCTTAAAAGCTGAAATCCTAGACAGATACCTTCTATGATTTCTACAACAATTTGATTTCTCTTAATGCAGATCTCAATATTTCCCACTCCGTCCAGTCTGTATTCTTTCCTTATAACAAGCCAATATAAACATTATTGGTCTGATTTCTGTAAATACCTTTTTGTCAGCTGTTACAGAACTGCTCATCTTGTTCTGAGCAGACCATACATATATGTAAGATTCTGTCCCTGCAACTAGAAAACATAGTCATACTGTAGGGGACCTTGAATATCCCAGAAAATGCCTTTTGTAGTTAACTGTTGCTTAATTCATTAATAACATGTTTCTTATATTACCATGGCTCTATATTACCTGCATCTGATCTTAATTAACAGGTAGATCATTGTTATCCCCAACAGCTCATGTCATGAATGATCACTGAAGGCACTGGCTGTTATGGCCCTAAATAGCATTCTGAAATTGGGTCTGAAAAGCAGTTTTATAGATGCAAAAGCCAGGAAACAATCCTGCTCAGCCTGGGACCAGGAATGCAAAGTATTTATTTTGCTGAAGGAGACAAATGTGTTCATGGATACATTCCAGGAGTGGATCCGTTGAATATCAAATGTGTTTAAATCCCCCTTTCCCTTTCTTTGTCATATTTGGCAGCTTAAATTTCCCAGGCTGATAAGCACCACGGGCACCAGTTCCCATTTATTTTTAATAGTACTTTGATATATTGGAATAGTTTTATCCCTAGAAGTTAAATTTAGGTTTTGGGTTTTATTTTAATTGGATGACTTAGCATAGGGTTGGATTTGCCGCTGCCAGGCTCCGGGAAGGTGCAGGGCTTGGGCAGGCAGGGTGGGTGGGAGGGCTGGTTGGAGACACTGCTGGAGCTCAGCAGTGAGGCTCTCTCCCAAACTGTGTTAATCATCTAAATGAAGGCAGTGAGGATTTCAGACCAGGCTGCAGCATGTCTTTGTTTCTTCCCGAAGCCCATTCATTGGGTGTTTAGGAAAGCTGCATGCATTTTGTTCAGGGAAGAGCTCTATCAGTCCTGCCACTGTCTTTTTTCCACTCCTCTGACATCCCATGAATATAATTCACATAACATCAGAAGAAAGGAATTTAACAGGCCAAGATGCGCTGAAATCAGTTAGAGGGTCAGTCTGTGATACTTCATCCTGAACAACACTTTTTGGATGAAACCTCCTGCTCCAGCCCCTCCACACCATCTGAAAGATTCAGTTCTGATAACAGATTAAATAAAGCTGATACCCACCTGGAGGTGATGACCTGTTTTTGTAGAAGGCAAAAATAAGACTGCCATCTAGGACCCTCGTTTCAAGTCATAAAACTGGGTAGAGGGAATTAGATTTGTATTCAAACCTGGGCCACAGCACCAGGTTTGCAGAGGAGTACCACCACGCTCCTGTGCTAGAAGACTGTGTGCTGGTCTCCTCCGGGCTACTGGTATGCAGGTTGGGATTTAAAACTATTAGATGCCATTAGAAGAGAATACATTTTAAATAGAAATGGCATCAGAAAATTCTATATACGTACATAAAAGAATGCAACATAATGCCCAGTATAGTGTGTGTTCAAAATGCTAAATTTCTGTTTGTTTCTGCCTTACAGGTTGTGGCAAAGGGACAAGTTGAGCTTTTGGGAAGGGTCCCCTCCTCAAACAAAATAATTAACCTTAAAATCACAGAGAAGATGGTACCTGCCTTTCGCTTTTTAGCTTACTACTTCGTTGCGAACGAGGGCCGTCAAGACATTGTCGCTGATTCTGTATGGGTGGATGTTATGGATGTCTGTGAAGGAAAGGTACTTTCAAAGAAACTTCTGTTATTATATTCCAAAATAAAACCAAAAACATGGGGTATCAGCAGAGCAAGTGCACACCTGGGTTTAAAAAGTGAAAGAGATGACAGAAATTTTCATTTTTATTGAAAAAGAGAGTCATCAGGAGTCTTGCTAAAAGGTATAGCTGGGAAAGGCTCCCAGGAGTGATGGCAGAGATAGCCTTCTTCCATAGGACATGTTGTGCCTCAAAGAAATGAAAAATATAGTTTTATATAAATAAATCTCCCTCTTCAAGTGTCTCTGTATTAGAAAATCCACAGGGAAACACCAATAGAATTGTTGAGGGGCAGAATCTCTTTATAACTTTGTGGTTTTGTAGTGAGGTTTGTCAAATAAAAGCAAGTGAAGTAATTTATTGGAAATTTAAAAAATAATAATTCAAAGTAATTTTTTAAGCTTTGTGGTTACTGTTAAATGTAATTTTCTGGGACTTTGTAGTATTTCCAAAGCACTTAAAAGAAAAAAAAAAAAAAGTTTACATTAGAAAATTAAATATGGCCAAAAGAGGAGTTCCTCTAAGCCTTTCTTTCACCTTCTTCTTCCTCCTACTTTTTGGTATCACAAAGAAAAAAAGTAAAAATAAGACAAGAATTTTTCCCAATAACATGAAACACAACTGCTGAAAAGTGTCAGCCATCTAAAATTACTTTTTCACCCCTGAAAGTGTTTGGGAAAGATAAGTTAATAGTCCATTGGGAAAAGACTTTACAAGAAAAACTATCCATGTCTAACGTATAAGCCAATTCTTCATTTATAAGATGACAACTCAGGAACCTTCAAGTTGGCATTTCTGTCAATAATTCCCTGTTAATCTCATAAGCACCGTGGCTGCTTCTTCCCAAACCACAGAAGTGTCTACATCAGATATGCACAAAATCTGAACCCAGTCGTGTTGAAAAATTCACGTGAGAGATGGAAAGGAGGTAGTACTATTAGAGCCTGTTTTAAGTCAGTTAATTTTGTACATTAATTAGTCTTTTGCTCTATTTCATGGTGATTTTGTTTCCATTGGAAAATTACAAAATGATGTTGAGGGCCCCAGTTCAGCAAAGCCCTTACACATACTTAGAATTCCCATTGGTGCTTAAGAGTCATTGAAAGGCAGCGTCCAATATCCTGCGCAGACACATCTTTTAACCCGCCACATTGTCCTGCAGTGGGAGATACCTGCAGCTGTATCTTCCAAAAGGCATGATCCCAGGCAGAAACACTGCAGAACAGGAGCATCACCCAGCCTCCAACTGCTGACAGTCACAGCTGACATTATTCGCTGCTTTTTATTAACAAATGTGACATTTCTGTTTAAATCTTTTCTATTTAGATTAAAGTGAGAACAGACCAAGAGAGATACGACCCAACAGACATCGTCAATTTACTGATTGAAACGGACCACGTGGGAACAGTTGCCTTAGCTGTGGTTGATAAAGCAGTTTTTATTCTGAACAAGAAAAACAAGCTTACAGCCAAAAAAGTAAGATATCTGTAAGAAGAAAATAACATATCTACTAGTCAAGCAAAAATTTTCTATGACTAATGAGAGGACCAAAATGTAATTAGTATTAATTGCTTAACAGCTTTGCTAAACTTGAAAACATTTTTGCTTTTGGAATTTAGGATCTATTTAAGATGAGTGATATATTTAAGATGGGGATTTCCATGTTGCAGCAGACAAGTTTGTAAGTTAAAAAAAAAAAAAAAAAAAAACATTATTTGAAAACATTCCCCAACTAAAGCATCCCTCAGCTTCAATCTCAGTTTCCAAATGCAGCTTGTACCACCAGTTTGCCTTGCTTCTGTGAGTCAAAGGCTACAAGAACTTTTTACATATATAGTTAAAAACAAACAAACAAACAGAAACAAAAAAAAACCACCAACAACTTTTGCAAGTGTGTACAGGCCATCTATGCTATTTTATTTGGCAGGTATTTAATGCTATGAATTCGTACGATCTTGGATGTTCTGCAGGTGGTGGCGCAGACAGTGTTCAAGTTTTTACTGATGTTGGTCTGGCCTTTTTATCAGATACAATTAAATCAAATGTTCGGGAAGGTAAGTGCAATCTGCCCTTTAGTTTAGATGATTGTACAAGACCACTGTAGATCGGGGGGGGCTGGTTATTTAAAGATCAGAAACATTTTAATGCGATGTTGTAAGACCTCCCTTGTGTGTGAAGTTTTTCTGTTCTTCCACTGAGTGCTGGCAGCTCCGGTAGCCCAGGTCGCTGCTGCTGGTCCTCTCGTGCCCAGCTCAGTGGGGGTGGGCAGCAGTTGCCTAGGGCTGTAAGGTAACTCAGCAAGCGGCCGTTCTTCTGTGAAGGGGATGGGTCCTAGGATGGGTCTTCCATGAATGACCTGAATGATCAGGCTGTTGCTGTCATGACCAAGCTCTTCTGTTCTGCTCTCCCAGGCTATACATGCCTTCAGGTTACCAGAAGGCAGAAGAGATCTTTGGATTTTCAGAAGATAATGTCAGGAATTGGTATGTCTGCTCATCTGGCTAGCCTGAAAGACTTAGCAGGGGGAGGCAAAGGGAACTGGCTTGAATCTCGGGGGCAAGCAGCGATAGGATAGTAAAGGATACCAACACGGTCTCAGATCTTGTGTTAAGTGCCATAACCTAGCACAAGCGTACGTACTATGACATGTGACCTGATGCATCGTCTATCAAAACAACCCAAACAACAAAACCAAAGAGTGACTTGCCTAGGAATGGAAACTAATTCACCATTTTATAATCTGAAATGTGAAGTACTTCTACTAGATATCATGTCGCAGAATCATTCATGGCTTTAAAGTTTTTCATAACAGCTAAAAAATGTTTTATAGATCCTTTTTTTTTTTTTTTTTTTGACATTCTGCTTTGAAGTTGTGCCAGCTTTGATACTTTGTGTTCCAATTAAGAGAAGAGCTAGTACAATATTTGGTCTACATTTTGGAAAAAAAAAAAAAAAATACACAAATTGAAATTTCCTTGCCAGAAGACATGGCAGGGAGTTTGAAGCTGGGATCCTCCTTACTTTTGAAATTGGTCTCTTTATTCAAGAATGAGAACACTGCCATGGCTATTTCTATGAAGATATCTAATTCCAGTCTGCCAAGGAGGCATTTTGTATTCACAGTCTGAATTTGAAGAGAAAGCTTAGAATAGAATATCTAGGATGCTATAGGGCCCATGCTTTCCTCCTGTCTTTGTGGACTATTTTTAGGTTGGAAAACAGGTCCCCAGCTGAAGGTAGACTGTGGCAATAGCAACTAACATTAGCTGCAAAGAATGACGGGAATGAACACAATGAACAATTTTATGCTTGTTGCTACTTCCACAACACTAATTCTGGGCTTTAATTATATTGCAGCCAGCAAATATCAAAACACTGATCTACAAAAATGCTGTGAAGATGGCATGAAATTAAGTCCCATGAGGTTTTCTTGTGTGAAAAGGCTAACAAAGGTGGCTGGCTCCCCCGAATGCCGAAAAGCCTTCCAGGACTGCTGTGAGAAAGCCACGGTGCTCAGGAAGAAGGCGAAGCAGAGGATCAGAGTGGGCTTGGCACGACGTAAAGAGTGGTGGCATGCAACTGTCTAAAGAAAAATACTCTTCATATGGTGGCAAGGGAGGGTTAATGGGCACTTAACGCTGTGGGACCGGGGCAAGTTTTCACATGACCATTTCAGTGAGCCCTGGTACAGTGCAGAACCCACACACCGTTACATCTTTACAAGTGTACATTGTGAAGATGGGAGTGGGAGGGGATAACTTCTTGGGGTGAGAAAAGGAATGGCTTTAGCCACCTTTGGATCCAGTACAACCTTACGGAGGAGCTGCTGGCCCCTGTCCGTGACCTGGGAGGCTGCAAATGGCACCGCAGAGAAGGGGGTGGTTGTCTCCATTCAGGTCTCTGAGTGATCTCAGATTCATGACTGGCTTATTAGTGGTAGTACCATTATAACACCCAAGTACCTCCAAAACACTACCTGATGAGGACAGGCTACTTCAGCTAGGGACAATTTTGTCTCTTTCTTCCTTTCTTCTCCCCAAAGTCTATCTCTGATCACACAGGAGCTCATCTCATACATAAAAACATATTTCGTGTTGAAAACAACCATATTCAAAGTGTAATTCCTGCTACCATTTTTCTCAGAGCTCCCTTTTCATGCTCTGTCACAAATATGAGAGGGTGGGAACATCTTTGCTACACATTATTAAAAGGGAAAATTTTCTTACTTGGCAGCATGTACTTACTGAACTTCGAAAGAAGAATTCTTTTTGTTCAATTATAATCTTTGGTCATTGCTTCTCTTTTCAGCATTTTTTTGTTTTTAAATGCACTAGATGAAACCCAGATGAAGTCTTTTCATTCAGAATCTTTTTCATGCTGCTTTCTCTCTGACAAACTGACTCCCTGCAAGACACTGTTATGTCAGCAGCCAAAGACTTCAGAACAGAAACACCACTCTTGTTTTACAGACTATGATGACCATGAAGAAATTTTTGATGAAACCTCTGTGAACTTGCGCAGTTATTTTCCTGAGAGCTGGTGGTGGAATTTTGAAGAAGTGAAGACCCCTGGAAACCATAGGTACTATATTACCTGGCTAGGTGAATATGTCTAAATTTGTACGGTACAATATATATAAATATCAGCTTTACGTGTGACCTGATACAGAGGACTTCAGAATATTTGCAAGTACTTTGTCTCCACAACTGAGGGAATATTTTTTCCCTTACAATACTCAAACTTCAGCAAATGAGAATGTTTACATTTTATACATCCTTCCTAATACATTTTATTTTGTGTTTCTTAGTGTAGAAAACTTTGTTCCTGACTCTATAACTACCTGGGAAGTTCAGGCAATAAGCATATCTCCCCAAAAAGGTATAAGTATTGGGTATTTTATTGGGTTTCTTTCTATGGATAAATAGAGAATGTATATTTTTTTAAAACAGAGATACAATGTTATGTTGACAAAGTAAGAATCTGTACTGAAAAACACAAATTGTTTTAATCATGACATTTACTCCTCTCTTCTATGCCTTATTAAAGCCTATCTAGAATTTAAGGGATAGATAAACATTTATAAAAACAACATGAAATGGGCTCTGAAGGAGGATGGATTATACAATCAAAACTGTCTCCTATTCTTTCAAATCTAGAAACCGTTTCACTTTAGTTTTCACATGGCCAGGAAGCCACAAAAGGTAACAGTAATAATACCACTTTTATTTGAATGTTTCTGGGAGTGAGTTCTGGCCACCTCAGAGAAGCATGAAAGCCTTTGGTCTCTGGAAAGTCAGAGGCGAGAAGGAGACCAGCAGAGGATCGGCAAGGTGCTGCTCCCTGGGGGCTTCTGAGGGTTGACCAGGACCATGCAGGAGGGACAAAGGGTCCACCCTGTACTGCCCACTGGCCTTCAGAAAGGGAGGCTTCTTCAGGCATGCAGTGATGGGCATGGAGTTTATTTACAGAAAGTGAACAAAGGTCATTATATTTTAAACATGGCCTTTGCAGGAAAGCTGGGCCATATTTAACTCACAAAAGCTACAGATACTCCTGCCAAATTTTACCTATGGAAAACCATGGCAGTGACTCCAGAGGATAAACCATCCACTCCTGAGATAGGTCTCTAGTGCAGGTGAAATGCTTTCTGGAGATGCCTGCCTCCCTCTCCTGCTCTTGACTGCAGGCAAGTCCAGGCAATGAATTTTGGTTAGACACCTAATTTTTTATCAACTGATGTTAAGTGTGTAATTCTCAGCTGTGGTGTTTTGTTTTTGTTTTTTTTTTTCACAGGTTTTTGCATAGCTGATCCCCACACCTTTGCAGTTTTCAAAGACTTTTTTCTATCCCTGAGATTACCATACTCAGTCAGACGACATGAACAACTAGAAATAAAAGCAGTGGTTTACAACTATCTGCCCCATGATCTCCAGGTAGTATTGTCATGAGCTGCTGTGCTATACATATCTACCTAAATAGATATATAGCTATGTAATTCACAACACCAAGTTGGGAAGGAGTGTCGGCTATTCGTGACACCAAGTTGGGTGGGAGTGTTGATCTGCTTGAGGGTAAGAAGGCTCTGCAGAGGGATCTGGACAGGCTGGATCAATGGGCTGAGGCCAATTGCTTGAGCTTCAACAAGGTCAAGTGCCGAGCCCTGAACTTCGGTTGCTACAACCCCAGGCAATGTTACAGGCTTGGGGAGGAGTGGCTGGAAAGCTGCCAGGGGAAAAGGACCTGGGGGTGTTGGCCAAGAAGGCCAACAGCATCCTGGCTTGTGTCATCAGCAATAGTGTGTCCAGCAGGACTAGGGAAGTGATTGTCCCCCAGTACCCAGCACTGGTGAGGCCGCACCTGGAGTACTGTGGTCAGTTTTGGGCCCCTCACTCCAAGAAAGACATTGAGATGCTGGAGCGTGTCCAGAGAAGGGCAACGAAGCTGTTAAAGTGTCTGGAGGACAA
>KL274791.1:15420-40245 GCA_000699545.1 Podiceps cristatus
ATTTCTTTACTGAAAGAGTTGCCAGGCACTAGAACAGGCTGCCCAGGGAGGTGGTGGAGTCACCATCCCTGGAGGTATTTAAAAGATATGTAGGTGAAGTGCTCAGGGTTTAGTGGTGGACTTGGCAGTATTAGGATAATGGTTAGACTTGTTGATCTTAAAGTTCTCTTCCAACCTAAATGATGATATGATTCTAATACTGTAAATGACCCAGTCACCTTTCAGTGCCCTCCTACAGCTCAGACACCGTGAGCCCATTTTGAAAGCCTCCCCAAGGACAGGATCCAGTTCTACTTGCAAATCAAACTTACCATATAAAACAGATTTTGTTTACCATACTACACAGCCAAATTTCTTGTCTTCGGGTATGCCTTCTCATACTTCATTGAAGCAGCCAGCTAGTTTTTTTGCTGCCTGCCCATCTGGGCAACACCTAGCTGCTGATAAAGCGCGTACAAAAGATATAGAGGTAAATGATAAGCATGTAATCCAATATGTTAGCCAGAAAATTTATTGTGCATACAATACAAAGTTACTTTTTATCCATATGTGACACCTATCCAGCTTTGTATAGGGCCACAGTTGTCACTGGGCTTAGGGCCTCCATCTTCCTCGGGCTGATGCTCTTTTTTTTTTTCATCTCTTCCCATCTCTCAGCCAACCCTTATTGACCAGCATCTTTTGAACTGTGTCAAATTGCATATAGCTGGGATGTATAAAAATGTACTATCCTTTTTACTTCCCTGTGGGTCTGGGACAGGCTAAAACTATACTGCAAATTCAGTGCAATGAAGAAATACTAGCTAATTTATCTTCACAGCCCTAGTCATGTAGATGAATGTTAACAGACCATAGTATCATAGAATAATTTAGGTTGCAAAATACCTCCAGAGGTCTCTAGTCCAACCTGCTGCTCAGGGCAGATCCAGTTAGAGCATGTTTTTCAGGGCCTTGTCGAGTCAAATACTTAATATCTCCAAGGAGGGAGACTCCACAATCTCTTTGAACAATCCGTGACAACACCTGATCACTGCTTGGTGAAAAGGTTTTCCCATTTTATAGATAGAGAATAGGAAATTCAGGGCGGTAAAGTGGAAAACACTTTCCATTTTGTAAAATGTCTGCATTGCTATTTCTTTTTTAAGCAAAAGCTAGTCTCCTGTTACATCTGTTTCTCATTTCCCATTCTTATTTAGACATGGTGGAGCTGGAGTATTTTTCCTTTGCAGTGATGCTCTAAGCCTGATCGCAGGCTTTGCCTTGTCCCTGCAGGTTACGGTGACGATGGATGCAGTGAAGGGGCTGTGCACCGCAGAGGCGACGGAGAAGGCTGTGAAGCTGATGCTGGCGGCTAAGGGGAACTCTGCAACACCAGCCTACTTCTCAGTTGTCCCTCTGACTGTGGGAGAAATTCCAATTACTATTACTGCTTTCGACACCGTTTCTGGGCACACTGATAGCATTAGGAAGAACCTCAAAGTTGTGGTAGGTATAACTACGTAAGGGCAGGCACTTCATTAATATATTTCTCCTCAAACATGATCACTGTGTGGAGCTCTTGTGGAGGGAGACAAATCCTAGAAACATAAGACTAGAAGCAATATCAGGAAACCTGTTTCTCAGCAAGGACTGAGCTATACCATGGGGAAGAAATTTAACCCTGTGGTGGGCTTGTACGTAGTGTACATGGGAAGAATTGTTCTCTAAGGCAAAAAAGCATCCTTCTACCCATGACATAGCAACAACTTCCTTCATGCAGTCAGTGCCCATCTCTTAATATTTAATTTCCATCTGCTTCATCAGTAAAGTCTTTTTCACTTATGAAGCAGAGATTGATGTTCACCTTGCAATGTTTCGAGAAGGAAATAACCTCTGATAGACATAAAGTTTATCCCTATTCTATTCCTTCTATTTAATGGATCTTCAAGCTTAACAGTAGATAAAATACATACAGGTGAACAAAGATGTATTGATTATTTAATACCTTGCTTGTCTTTCAAAATGATGAAAAGGAGGAGCCTTTTAGAAAAGATGCCTTTTCAAGAGTCAACACTGACTGGCACAGACTCATTACAGCACCCAAGTGGCCCACTGAGGGCTATTTTTAACCCACACAAAAATTGCAGAATATGAATCCTTGCACCATTAATGTCAGAGGATATCCACATAGGTAAAGATAAGGCATGGGATGCCAGGACCCTGCTGTCATCACAGGCCATAACTTTTCTAGAGATAGACAGTCTATCTCTAGAACAGAGTTCAGTGCTACACCAAAATGGTAAAAGTGTCTGTAAAAATAGCTCTACTAAGATATAGCTCGTTTGAAGAAGGATGTGTGGAAATCAGAAGGAAAAATTTAACTGGGAGACTGAAATTCTGATTTCAAGTTTCATTTTTACCTGGAGAGAAGTCTCACTCCAAAATAACCTATTTCTGCCATCTGCTGGTCTTGTGCAAGGGTGGAGAGCACAGCTTTCATGTAGCTTAATTTCAGGTGTGAGTGCTTGCAAAAGTTTTTACTTTTCTTTCCTCAATTGTACAGGCTGAAGGTGTTTTACAGAGAGAAGAACAGACGATTTGCATTAATAGTGACTGTAAGTTACATAAAAGATACAGATGAGGTTTTGGGTAGGGACAGGGGGTGTAAAGCCTGGTGTGAATACCTGATGGGTACAGTGAAATACTTCTTAACATACAAAATGTTGCTTTCAGTGACCAAAACTTGTCACAAATATCTTCATCCAATAAATATCAAAAGACTCAGGAAATAAAAATCATTTAATTCTAAACATTTAGAATTGATTTGCATTACTTCTCTGTTTCAAGGTAACATTCTTTAGTTTTTAAGTAGGCACCTATTTAATTTATTAATATGTCTTTAAAAGTATTAAAACCAAGCCTCATTTAAAGTCAAAGAATATTAATGGTAGAAAATTAAATAAATTTAAGAAAGATATTTTTCATAAATTTCAATTTAACATTTCTGATAACATTTCTGTCGTAATCGCCATCAACTGTGAGATGCTGAATGAAAAGCATGTTCTAAAATGGCACTGTATGTTTTTATGTTTAAAGAATTTGGATGTAGAACTCCAGTTATTATTTATTTATTATTTATTTTCAGTAAAGTCCCATACATTGGACCTGAACAAACCACCTGATATGGTACCTGGTTCTGATAGTCACGTATTTGTTAGCCTGAAAGGTAACTGTAATTTTTTTGTCAATAACTTTTCCATAGCTGACAAGAGACACGCACCTTTGTGCTGGTCATTCCTGAACATCGTGTCTCCATTCCCTTCTAGTTTTTCTGCTATGACTCATATGATCTGTACTACATGCTCAGGTCATAAAACAAGGCAGTCGCAAGGCTGATCCTGCCCTCTTTCTAATTACTTCTTTTAATTTATATTGGATATAATAGCTTTATGCGGTCCATCCTGCCTCACTGTGCTCAGACTAACTTTATGGGAAGACCAGAGGAGATGGGAAGAGTTCACCTTCTCTAGTAACTCCACATTGCTTGTAGTTCTGTAGAAATCTGCTTTATTCTTCAGAAATAAGGATGCTGAACTATGATGTAGAAGTTCTGGAAAGTTCTGTTTTTCTAAAGAGAAGATAAGTGCAATCATATATTCATTAAATCAAATAATCATATACATATATATGCTCATGCATACATATTTCAAAAACACCTAATATCAAGTACTCTCATTACTGATAAAAACATTTCTTTTCAGGAAAATATTAAATAATGCATTTTTGACACAAAGGCTATTGGCTTTCACTTCAAATCTCTGTTCTAAGTTATGGGGATGCTTGAATTCATCAAATGAGAAAACTGCATGGAGCAAAAAAACCCAAACCTGCACATAATATTTGGCATGATTAAGGCACGATCTTTCTGCCTTCTGTGGGAGGATCAAGTCTGGTTTGACAAGACTTTCTCAGCAGGACCCTGATGCACCGGTCTTTCTCCCTCTTCTTGCTTCACTGCCTCCAGTAGCCTCAGGACTCTTTCTTCTCCATGCTCCTACAGTGCCTTAGCCTCCTTTTACCAGCTTTCCCAGGGCCTGGCACCTCATCCTTGCCCTTCTCCAGCCTTACAAAGTCATAAGTAGCTGAAAACAGTGTTTAATAATGAGAAGTATCAGGCCATGCTGCAGTGTCAATGTGCAGTTACTATCACCTTTCTTCATGTTACACCAGCCAGCTTTAAAAGAGACATGTATTATGGTTTGTGTTTTTTATGACAGGGAATATTATGGATGAGCCTGTTGAAAATTGTCTTAGTCTCACTGGAGTTGAGAAACTTATTCAAGTGCCCACAGGCTGTGCAGAGCAAACAATGGTGAAAATGGCCCCTGCAGTCTATGCTATTGAGTACCTGGATGCCAGTGAGGAGTGGGCGAACTTTAAACCTGAACAGAAGGAAGAAGCCATTAAGATGATTGAAAAAGGTACACAGAAAAACCACCAGAGAAAAGCAAAGTCCAGTTGATCATTTCCTCCTAATGTAGATGTGCGAATTAGATCAAGATGAATCATGTCGTAAAAAATGCTTATTCCTCCCCATGGATCACAGGCAGTGTTTAGGATGGCCAGCTAGGATGTAGACATCTTTGCTGGGATGTCTATGGTTGTCAAGGGGAATATGACTAAGGAAACTCCCAATGGTAATCATGCTATTGATGCTTTCTCTTCCACACTCCTGTATTCATTAAATTATGAGCTAGAATGACTCCAACAGCCTTGGATCAACACAGGGAGTGAGTTTCCTTAGGGAGAGGACAGCTGCCAGGCTGCTTCTTGAAGAGCTCGTTCCAATACGTGATCCAAAGCTGGTGTTAAATGCACAGAAAAGCCAGGACCACAGCATGTGGAAGTGAAGATGTTCCAGCTCATGGGCACTAACAGGGAGCCCAAGAGTTACCAGTATTGTAGAAGGTACAGCTAATCTTTCTAAGAGTAGTGGTGTGCACATGGCATAAAGCAATATAATGAACATGTCTTCATGATCTTCAGACAACATGTGACACACATTTCATCAGTGAAAAAAAAAAAAAAAAGGTGTATAAACAGAGATTAAAAACATTGTAACAGTTGCTAAATGGAGGTCTTTGCCTATTCATTTAAGATTGCCTGAAGTGACATGAGCTCCTGCCGATGAGTATTTGGTATTATCAGCAGCATTTAGTTCCTATCTTATGCTTTTATTGATTCTTATTGAAAGTCACTGGGGTAGAAAATTAGTTGTGCGGCTATGATATAGACTTTGTCAAGATAATAGCAGTCAGAATCAGAGGCCACAACTCATGATTTCTAAGCCTATGTCTGACCCAAGACACAATGTTTTGGATATTTTTAGATTCCATGCACCGTAAGTCAACAGGTTGAAAAGTTGTCAGTAATGGGAAATAAGTTTCCTAAAATTCACTACACAGAAACCACTTTGTAACTATAGGTTATTCTCATGTCTCAGTTAAGTCAAACAAGACAGAGCACTTTCTAAGCCTACTGCCATTTCTGTGTCAAAGGCCAGCTGATCCTCCTTAATGTACCAGTGAACACCTCCACATAGTCTTCCACTAGTCAATGCTGAACATGTCCATGTTAATATAAGTGATGTATGAAAATGCCCAAGAAATGGTTATGCGCTGTCCTGTTCATGCAGGTTATACTAGACTGCTTGAGTTTCAGAAGGTGGATGGTTCCTATGGAGCATTTAAATCAACCCCCAGTAGTGTATGGTAAGTGTATTTTTTGTAACCAGGTTTGGTTCTTTTTTTTTTCCAAAATACTGCTATTATCATTTGATGCATCAGAAGTTTTTTTGGAAGAAAGGATTTTCAAAATCTGATGGGCATGATGTTGCCAATATACTTTTGTCATGGATAGTCAGCCATGTAAATCTCTGACCATGTTCTGTCCGTGATGAAGGAGGCTTATACTGAGCCACTGATCATTTTGCTTTTGCCACACAGTAGAAATGTTCATGGTGATGTCACATGATAACTCACTAGGTTTCAGGGAGTGCACTGTATCGAATATGAGTCTATGTACAGATTGAGCATGTTTCTTTTCCTGTCAATATATTCTTCTATAAATATGCAAGTACAAGTTTGGAACACTTTCCTTTGTGCAGGTTAACTGCTTTCATTGTTAAAGTACTCACAAGGAGCAGACAATACATTAATGTCCAAGACACTCACATACGCAACTCGATTTCCTACTTGCTTAATCAGCAGCAGTCAGATGATTCATTCCATGACCATCACCCAGTAATGGACAGGATTATGCAGGTAGGTCATCTGTATTTACAAGGATCTGTTGCACATTTAGGGCTGTTGGGGATCAAAAGGAATATCCTGAGTTGTTGGGTAATGAGAAATGTATTTAAAGAAAAGCAATCTGTAACAATGCTTATAAGTATCTCAAGGGCAGGTGTCAAGAGAATGGGGCCAGACTCTTTTCAGTGGTGCCCAAGGACAGGACAAGGGGCAATGGGCACAAACTGGAACATGGGAAGTTCCATTTGAACACGAGGAAGAACGTCTTTCCAGTGCGGGTGACAGAGCCCTGGCACAGGCTGCCCAGAGAGGCTGTGGGGTCTCCTGCTCTGGAGATGTTCAAACCCTCCTGGACGCGTTCCTGTGCCACCTGCTCTGGGTGACCCTGCTCTAGCAGGGGGCTGGACTAGATGTTCTCTAGAGGTCCCTTCCAACCCCTACCCTTCTGTGATTCTGTGATGTGAGAAGCATAAAATCTGTAATGGAAAATGAATTTGTTAAAAGGTCTGCAATGTCAGAGATGCATAGCTAGCACTTCACCATCTTTATCTTTTGATCTAGTCTTAGATAATTTTGCAGGTGACCTATGCCTCTAGAGCACTTTGGAAATTAATTCTGAGTCCTTTGTGCCTGGTAAAAATGTATGCCTTTTATTGCCAAAGGCCACAGAGCCATAGAATCATAATTTAGCTTTGGAGGGACCTCCAGAGGTTATCTAGTCTGACCTCTGCTCAGAACAGGTCTAGTTAAATCAGGTTGCACAGGGCCATATCCAGCTGAGTCTTGAGTATCTCCAAGAATGGATACTCACAGCCTCTCTGGATAACCTGTTTCAGTATTTAACCACTGCCATGGTGAAAACAAAAAATCTAATCAGAATTTCCAATTGCATGTTAGTCTCCAGATCCCTTGCAAGTCTCCAGAAACACAAAACTGTTACACTGTCCATGATGCATGTAGGATATGAAAATAATGTGCATCTTCCAAAATTATTTGAAAATGCAGATATCTTTGTAGTGATTCTATATGAAAAAAAAGTATAGATTTTATTAATGATCTTTGTCAAATCACTAGTGAGGCTTTTACCCTCAAAGCCAGTTCCACAACTGATGTAACACTGTTTGGGGAGGGGGGAGGAACTGGACGGGCCCACCACAAAAAAAAAAAAAAAAAAAAAATCCAAAACAAATAAAAACAAACAAAACCCCCACAAAAACAAATAAACAAACAAAAAAACAACTGAAGAACTGGCCAAAGGCTTTTTGACCTGTGTTCATGCTGAGATATTTCTATTTTATATTTGCTTCAGGAGCTGTGCATGATAATTTTGTAGAGAGATATAAGTCTCTCAAAGCAAACGACCTATCATTCTCTTAAGGATGAACATTTGGGGCTGGGTGAAGGAGAAGGTTGTCAAAGGTTGTTAAAGGTTGTTGAAGATCCTGAGGTTGTTGTCAAAGGAGAGCATGAGCAAAAGAATCAGGAAGAAGAATAGGAATGAAAATGCAGATCCGCAGGGGAAAAAAAGTTAATGAGGGCACTGGTTTAGTTTATTGAGAAGAGGAATAAGGAATTACTTATTAATGGTGTATAAATACTTTTACAGGAGAAAAGTTCTGGCTGTTAAAGGGCTCTTCAGTCTATAGGGAGTAGAAGAGAAACTGAAAAAAAAAAAACCAAAACGCTAGTGCTTGGAAATTGAAGTAATGAGAAACGGTAGATGTTTAAGTATGAGTTAAATAATACAATATTTTATTACCAGCTGAAGGACATAGTGGGTTCCTAATCTCTTAGCATTGCCTAACGTAAATTGGCTTCCATTGTAGAAGATATACTTTAGACGGACACAAGTTATTGAAAAAAATTAAAGGGTAAAACTATGTGGTCTGTGGTCAGATGGTTTGACAAGAAGATCCTTGACTTCATGAAAACTGATTTTCTAAATTTAATCATAAGCATGTGCACAGATAGATAACTTTTGCTTTTCATCTTTCATCTTTCAGGGTGGCATCAGATCAGCAGAAGAGGATTTGGCTTTGACAGCCTTTGTAACTATAGCATTGCAACAGACTCTACAGGTCTATAAGTCACCTGATGTGGTAGGAAACCTGACTTTTTATTTTTAAGTCTCAAGGCTATTGCACAATGGTATGTCAACCCTACTGTCTTAAAGTACTACTAATGAGGAGGTCTGTTTACATCTGTAGTCGATGAGAAAAGATGCCATGGCCTAATGTACAAAAAGATATTCCAAGCTACACACTCCTCATCATCAATGGCTTTAATCACTAAACAAGAATTATTAAAATTGTCTCAAAAATTACTACACTGAAGTATTCTAATTTCCTAATACTCACACCAGCAATAACAGTCAGTAGTGCTGAATGATCTTTTTAAATGGATCCGTTCTGTTTTCACAGGTACAAGCAGTTAGAAGAGCAGTGACTTACATGAAAAATGAACTTTCAAGAAATACTAACTGCTATTCTACAGCTATCACTGCTTATGCTCTGACACTTGTGCAGTCTGATAGTGAAGAAGCCCGGTTGGCGAAAGAAAAATTACGGGGCTGTTCTGTTTTTGATGCAGGTAACCATTCCCAAAAACTCGGTTGGAAAGCACTCTTCCTAATTAAAGCACTTGCAGCAATCTGTTATGTTAACAAAGCAAATTCAAGTAAATGAAGGCTGTTTAATTTTAATGAAGTGTGTAGGTAAATGTGTAATATACCCAATTATTTAAATTACATAATTAAATATTTCAGTGTTGAAATTGTATTGTGTAATTTGCATAATTAATATCACTATAAAGTAACAGCATAGCATTGTGAAGTTTGGATCATGATCTTATCTGATACTGGAATTGGAACAAACCATAATAAATAGTCATTTATCTTTTCTATTTCCTATCAAAGTTTCCACACCCGTGAAGTGCATTAAAAAAAACAGCTGAAAAAGAGAAACCTTTGATGGGTAAACAGGAATGAACAACTATGTATGGGAGTAGTCCAGGCTGGATTTGTCAGCAAGAGAGAAAATGTCTTTTCCAGCCCAAACGCTTTCCAAGTCCCCACCAGTTCCAAGTGCTTTGTTCCAGCTCCACAAGGATGTCACCTCTTATGCCCCAGTGTGTGGCTGTGGTCAATGCTAAGTCAGCTGGATGTGCAGCTGCACTGCCATGCTATTCATTTCTCCTGATTCGCTTGCTTTAATAAACATTAAATATTATGGTTTAATAACCATAGTTTAAGCGGAGGGAATATGCTTCTCTTAATTAAGCTTGGACTGATGGGCATAATTGATGCTATTATCTCTCAGGGACCACCAGACATAATGCTACCGCTCCATCAGATGGATATCACTGTACAATGGGATCATTAGACCGTAATGAGTGGATAAATCAAAAACGAAAATGTTGTGATTTTCCTTTTCCATTATCCTTGCTTCCTAACTGGTTTGTTGCTCTCGTAACAGAGTCTGTGTCTTCTGTTTCCTCAGTGCTATGACATGAAATATCTATTGCGTAGAACAATAGTCGGTTTTGGCATATGTCTTTAACAAGGGGATTCAAGCCTGAGTTATTCTTGCAGCAAAGAAGCAGCGCTACTGGGGAAATGGCAACGATGCAATCTCAGTGGAGACGACTGCCTATGCATTGCTTCAAACATTGCTCCTGAAAGACATGGAGTACGCAAGGCCTATTGCCACGTGGCTGACGGAAAGACGGAACTACGGTGGAGGATACTGCTCTACACAGGTGCCTGACCACCAGTTCGGGCGTAGTTTCAGGGGGAGGGAAGAAAACAGAAGCCCCATAAAGACTTTTTCATTTAGATTTGAAAGCATCGTAACAGTTAATCCTGAACTTCTTTGGTATATGACACCAAAGATTTTTGCCCATTAATAAAAAATGTTATAAGCCAGTAAAAATTCTTCATCTTTATGAAGACTTATAATAGAAGGTCAGAACTCCAGTGGTTTTCAGATTTGAATGCTAAAAGATGAAGCTGGGAAATGAAATCTATAGTGCAGGTAGGAACAGACAGACACAGAGAACTTCAAAGAAGCAAAATTCGGAAAGTGAAGAATAGCTCCAGGCGATTGATCACGTCATCTTACACATTGTTGTAATAACCTGGCATAATTGTTAGGTTGTTTGCATGTCTTTCACACCTAGGACACAGTGGTGGCCCTAGAAGCTCTGTCAGCATACAGCATACAAACATCAAACACTGCTTCCAACAACCTGACTGTAGAACTGAGAACACCTGGAAGGCAAAAAGACTACAGTATTACTCTGACTGATACTGATGAAGTGATTCAGAAGCAGCTAGAGGTACACAACTTTACACTGTTTCAAGTTTTTTTTCCTCAAACAGGACAAACATTGGATCATCTGGCCTAGCTTTTGTCATGCTAAGAAATCATGATGTAGCTGGGTTATAATATTTTTTAATAATTTAATCTGTAAAACAAAACCAGAGGCTTTTTTAAATTTAAAAAAAATAAATAAATAAATAAATATCAAGAGATGCTTAGCAGCATACTTTATAGGCCCTTTCCTGCCTCTTCAAAGACTTTGGTGACATGAATCTAGCCCAATAGCAGTGAGAAGCCCAAGTCTTGCTAAGGAATGAGGAAGAGGGGTAATTTTCTGGTACTCAGTATGTTGGGAACTGTGAAAATGTCAAATCCAGGCTACAGAGGACAGAGTAAAGTTGGGAAAAGTATGTCTCCTGGGCCACAGAATGGCAAAGTAAGTCCAGCATGTTAAAAATCGTGTGAGACCTGAGGTCTCATAACTCCTTCCGTAGCTAAAGAATTCCTCTATCCCAGTCCTGGAAGTCAAAGGCATACAAGACCATGAGACTGCAGAAAAAGAATAGATCAAAAGATGAGCATAAACTAAAACCTTTTTTTTTTTTTCCTTGATTTGCAGTTTGAACTTGGGAGAAAACTTGAAGTGTCTGTACATGGCAGAGGAAATGGGACAATGAGTGTAAGCTGTAAATCAGAAATCCAGAGTCCAACTGGACTTCTTTTATTCCCTTTTTGAAAACAGACTGAGAAATTACTTGCCATGGCTTTATCATTTGTGTTCCTCCCTACAGACTGCCACTCTATTTTTCATGTTTTTAACCTTAAGCCATGAAATGTCAATGCTGACAGAGGTGTCTGGAGTTTAAGAGACCCCTTTGTGGTTGGCAATAGAGAGTTATCTCAAAGGTCCCACGACATTTGTGATTTGCACACAGGACCTCTCCTGCTGACACCCACGGCAGTCCTCTGTGACTAGTCTGTGCCTCTGGGAGACTGGTGTTTCTGTCCACTCCCTGTGTCCCATCAACATTTGCTGAAGTCCTGGATGAGTAAAACCCTTGCCATTTAAATGATGTTTTTAGTGGTTCACTGTTTGTGTGTTCATCTTAGGTATTAAAACTGTACTGGTCTTCTGATCTGAAGAACAACACATGTAACGATTTGATTTTGACAGTGGAAATGGAAGGGAGCATTAAATACTCTGGTGAGTGAAAAGGGAAAGTGACACTGCTGGCCAACTGCTAATAATACTTAATGGCTTTCCAGCCTTGGAAAGTGGGAATAAATTAATGAAAACAAGGAAAGAGAGAGGCCTCTGAACCCTGCCCAGCCAAAGTTGCATTCAGTTTATTAATATTTTTTTTGTCATTTAATAACTACCTGAGTGCAGAGGGTACCTAAGAGATACACAGGTACTATTAGTAACTCTTTGTTATTGGGAGGAGAGCGAGGTAAACTCGCCTCACAGTGTTCCTGGCTGCCATGCAGGGAAAGCACAGCTCAGTTCCCTGAATAATAAAGATCCTACCATGTAGCCTTAAAAATTTTTGGGGACAGACCTGACATAGGTATTTTCACATGAGCAAGGCTGTATTTTCATCCCCTGAAGCGTGTCTTCATCATCCGCTCTGCCTATATCTGCATTTTTTTTCTGTTTGAGTAGATAACTTCTGGTGTCAGGGATTGTCCTTTACATATTTATGTGTAGCCTTAACCCCAGTCTTAGGTAGATCTGTTGGTTATTCTTACTATAATTATCCCTAAATTTTAACTCTGATTGAATTAGAAATACTGAGATGGTGGACAGCAAACTGTCATAAAACCCATAGAGATGGCATGAGTGCCCATGGGTATTATTATACAAAAAAGAGCCAAATTACCAAGTCCTCAGTCAAATTTGTTCATGGCTGATCACGTCTGTCACCTCCAGAAGCTGCATACTCAGATGAAAACTATGACTATGAGGACTCGATTGCTGCAGAACACAGCTCATTTGAACCACTGTCTGAAATAGAGTGGTTTGATATCCACAGCAGAAGGAAAAGGGATGTGATCTCTCCCAGTAAAGCAGAATCGCTGCAGTACAAAGTCTGTGTCAGGTAGGTCTGCAAGATCAGCTCTTCATTAGGAAATGCATTCTTTTTTTTTTTTTTTTTTTTTTTTTTTTTTTTTATCTTTTTTTTTTTTTTTTTTTTTTTTTTTTTTTTTTTTTGTAATCCTTCTCGGTCACCCTCTTCATATCCACAAGCTCGGCATCCAGTCCGGTGATCTGTGAGTACGCATACACGGTGAGTCTGCATCCTCTCTCCCACAGGGGTAGAAAAGGTTTCTAAACGATGTATTCGGTTTAGATGGTTTACATAGACCTCAAATACCCATTGCTCATTCTTCCCCATCAGACTCTGGGGAGACTCTAAAGCACCTGGCTGGCTAATCATTTGAAAGAAGTCTTTTTTTTAAATAACGTATATACAATTGGAATACAGTAATAACACTTTTACAGAGTTTCATTGCTTTCTGGAGAGATGCTGTTATTTCCTTCATGGTCATACTCTGGTCTCATGAAAAAGAAAACTACCACTATATGGAGGAGGAGAGGAGGCAGAAGGGTTCTTGTGGCAACCAAGAAGCAGGCAAGGGCAGAGCTAGTGAGGAAGAGATCTTCCCATGCAGTGTAACACTGAAACATCTGCTTTTGCTCCTTTTCGTAGTCTGGCAAGGGTCACAGAAGCACAAAGGGGTGGCTGCCCTGAGTTGCCTCCTAGAGAGGAACAGGGTGGCAGAAGCAGGTTTTCTTCCCCAGCAGAATTTAGCATTCCCACTGACTTTTGACAGAGGCTCGGAAGCAGTGCTTTTTATCCCACCTCCCAGGCAACAGCAGGAACGTCAGCAGGGGAGGTCTAGAGTTACCCTAATTCCCAGGTTTTTCTCTCCCTAGTTAAACATGTGTTCAGTGAATTCTCTGCTGGCTGAAGCATCATTTTCCCTATTAATTGCTATGTAACATTTATCAGCTGTCAGATCCACCATTCTGCAGAATATTGCTGAATGTTAGGGTGAGGCTTAAACAATAATGTGAAGCTCCTTTTGCTGTAGTTAAGACGCAGAAGAAAAACTGCAGGCACTGACTACATCACCATACTGCTTCCTCGCACTGTGATACATCCCTTAGGGGGAAAGGAGGATGCCAAAATAAAAGTTTCAGAAGTCCCGTTAAATGGAGCGGGAAGTTTAATTTCACCATTAGCAAGCCTGGAGAGCCAAACTCTTCAAACAAAGCTGGCTGTTCAGCGCAGTTGCTCACTGCTGATGGTCTCCCTCATAAAGGTCCACCAGTTCCAATGCACCGAAGATGTCCCTGGTTGATCTCTCTCTGCTGAGTGGCTTGGAGCCTGACACAAAGGATCTCGATCAGGTTAGAAACGCACTTTTCTGTGAAATCCTTTATAGCTTTTTCTATAGAAAATTTTTCTTTCGAAAACTTTCCAAAGTCCACAGAATAAAGACCGAAAACAGATTTTGGATAGATATGTTTTCATTATTCCTTTTCTGATAAAATATTTGCTGAATACAGGCAAGAAATTAAAAACTTGTGGTAAACAGACTTCAGCCTTCTTAGTCTCTTGTGACAGAAATTGGGGGAAGGCTCAGGAGGGCACTTAAGTACATGCCTGTCCTTACCCACGCTGCTGTCCCCACTGGCACTGCTGTCCTGCGACGGCATGTCCTGTGCTTGCGGGGGGAAGGCCAGCACGTCTTTTAGAGGTGGTTGCCAGCAGGGCACAGTGACGGGGAGATGGGGCACAGCACTCTGGGAAGGTGGCTGCAGAGTTTTGGGTTCTGGAGCTTGCTCGGTTGAGGGGGGGGGTTTGCCCAGGTTCATGTTCTCAGGGACTGCCTCCTTCAGGGAGGAAGAAAGAGGGCAGCAAAAAACAAACAGCTGAACAAGCAAACCAGAATATAGAGGATGGTAGCTAAGATGTTCTTGTTCTGCTAGGTTTTTGTTCTGATTTGTTTGTTTGCTTGTTTGTTTTCCTCCAGTTGGTGATGTCTTCAGACCAGTACATTCAGCACTATGAGTACAAGGAAGGAAAGGTTTTGCTGTACTTTGGTGAGGTAAGCAAACCCAATGATTTTCCAGTCTCTGTCATTTTAAATAGCATATATAGACTTCCTTGAAACCTAATGATTATTGGTTTTCACACTCCATTACCTTCCTGTGATTTTTGTCAGATATTATTATTGAAAAGCTTAGTTGATAGAGGGCAGAAACAGGGAAGAAGGGAAGTATGCACCTTCATCCTCAGCCTTTCTGTGTTCCAGGAGATGCAGTCCACATTTGAGATTTGGGCTTTAGCCCCCCCAAAAAGAGAAATCCTCTCTAGCCATAAGAGATGCTTTTTGTCCAAGATTAACAATGTGTTAACTGGTGGTCCTATAAACTCCAAATGGACACCAGCATTTGGAAGTCCAGCATGGAAGTCCAGCATTTCTGGATTGAGATCCATATAGTGACAAACAGATGTAAATGACACACACACACACACACACACCCCAGTTTCTGTGTATGTTCCCCCATATTTTGGATAATGACTTCACCCCTGCACCCACTTGAGTTGCTTCACCTCCACAGCCAAAACAGGGGGGTCCCTGTAGAAAGAACACACAGGGCAAAGATTTTTTTTTTAAATACAACAGACAAATGAAAAAATGTAAATGTTATTGCTGCTATAACTGTCCTAGAGAATTTGTGCATTTAACATAGGTCAAAAGCTGTCCCTGACCTTAGCATTTTACCAAGAAAAGTGTATATACCAGCGGCCACCTGCACAGGATATGCTGAGAACATCCATTACTCCTGTGCAAGGTGGCTTTAGGTAAAAGCTAAAAAGTAACTCCCAAAGTAGTGATGATGTGAGTCAGGATCAGTTTCAGGCAGAGGAGACCTTTGCTGCAAACATCTCACAAAACTGCCTTTACCAGCCTGCGCTCATCCACAAAATCTCCCAATGAAACCATGCAAGTAAATGCCTTCTTCAAGTTGAGGCTGCGGCTATCAGGATTAACTGACATATGCTATCAGAAACAAGCATTCAACAGCTAGTACAGGCACAAATGGATGAGGAACTGACTGGGAAGAAAGAGTTAGTTTACTCATCATAACTATTGTTCCTTTTTCCTCCAGCTCACAAGTGGACCAGACCCAGACTGTGTATCATTTGGGGCAAAGCAAATCAATCCCATGGGCTTGGTTCAGCCAGCAAATGCCATCCTTTATGATTTTTACAATCCTGGTAAGGGCACAGAAAAATGATACGTGACTGATTGAAAGATAAACTCTTAAGCACAACATCCAGTCTGTTGAAGGGTGGTTTTGATGTAGTGTGTGAAACCACATGATTTTGTCGAGTGTTAAAATAACCTGCCTCAAATACTGTCTTCTGCTACCATGGCTTAAGAACATCTAAATAGACACCCTCTCAGGAAGAGTCCATTATTGCAAATGGACTGAAAATATAAACTTTTACACTGATGGATTTTTAAATCAGGTTTCTTGAGTTCCTGTTTCTCATGGTGCTTTTAAGCATGTTACACTCACATTAGCTTTTCGGTCAGGCTGTCTTTCTACGCATCTAAGATAAGCAACCTTAGAGGTTTGGCTTATGCATGTACTGTGCTTGCTGGGAGAGCCAGTCTCATTCCCCATTCAAAGAAGATTAAATGCAAATCATCCTCATTTGCCAGAGTTATGTAAACAATATTTGCAAATTAGGTTGAATATCATCTTTGCCTGAAGCTGAGGGATCCATGACAGTTTACACTGGGTTTAAAACATTAACTACTGGTGATCCTATATCCTTCTTCTGAAACAGTGCAGTGCTCACTGTAGCTCTATGGTCTAAAGATGCTTTTAAGATGGATATTTTTCAGAGGAAACAAAAAAACAACAAAGGGAAGACTACAACTTAAAAAACACCACAACAACAAAGAAACAAAAAACCTAAACTGTACCAAAAAAACCCCCAAAACCAAACAAAAAACCCCAAACAACCAAACAACCAAACAACCAAAACCAAACCAAAACAAAACAAAAAAATGACTAAGCAACCCACAAAAAAATCACGGAAGCAACCACCCAGGTTGTTGCTCAGCTGAAAGGCAAGGTGACCCCTGTATGGTGCCTACACTATGGATCTGTGGACTGCTGGTGTGCATCTAATCCCTTAGTGCTCCGATTTCTTTGGACCAGGGGAAAGCTGGGCTGCAATGTAGTTTCTACTGCTTAGGCCTTTCTACCTGAGGTCTCTGAGACAAGCCATTTTGTTTCCTCTACACAGACAGAAAGTGCAGCATATTCTACAGTGCTCCCAAGCACAGTGCCATGCTTTCAAAGGTGTGCCACGCCAACGTTTGCCAGTGTGCAGAAGGTAAGGAATGACTAAATAAACCAGTCTAAAAGAAGATAGTAACTTCTAAAAACCATTAACATGAGAATTTTTAAGCCCAGAAAGGACCATTACAATTATCCTAATGCAGAATAGAGAACACAAAGCATTCTCTAGTATGTTCGGTACCAAATTGAATTGTTTTTCTAAGATATCCTGGATTGATTTGATAGTTGAATGCAATATATATTTGTGCCTACATATGTAAAAACCCTCCACCACACCTTTAACAAAGTTGTTCTGCCATCTTATTTTATTCTCTATTGTAGAGTGAATGAGTATGTATAAAATATATCTAAATATCCATGTCTACAAAGAGAGACATATCATTTTTTTTTTCTTCACTCTAGGTCCCTGCCCAAGACAAAGATCAACTTTCAGTAAAGCCGTAACACAAACCACACGCTTTAGTTTTGCATGCTACCATCCTATTGCAGATTATGGTAAGGCATGAAAGACCATTGTCAATTTATTTTAAACATAGTTCTTTTTAATAAGGATAAATTTGTAGTTTTATATGTCCAGACCTCTCCCAAAATGAGTAGGGTTTCTGTATCTGTCCTAGAGGCTGAGGAGATGAAATGAAGCCATGTGTTATCACAGTCATCAGGAGGGTGAAAGGGAAAAGGCCTTGGAAAGATGTAGTGGGATGCTGGGGCAAGGAAGCATGGATAACATTATATTACATGGTCTAGGAAAGACGCGTGGTGTGAGCACCATCATACTCTACATCCCTAATGTTACAGGATGGAGATAAAGAGTAGGCTTTGCATCGTATGCCATAGCTCAGTAGCTCCTTCTGCGGAGCTAGACTAGTATTTTCTTCTTTGTTAATTTGCCTTTCTGGCCTCTTCTTTGAATGGAGAGTTGGAAATGCTACTGAGGGAAAACTGGTTGAGCAGTTTTGGTAAGTTTACAAAAGGACAGGAAAAATGTGAAAATCTAGTTATATAGAAGCTGCTTCTTAAATACACAAAATGAATATAAATCTAAATATTGTTGATTAATGCCTGACTTTCTAAAAGCAAATTAGGTATACAGGATTGTTATTCTGTTGTCTTTCATACCCCCATGATTTGTAAATAGGTGGTATACTGACATCTGTACTGACATCTGGTAAAAGCATACCTATTTTTCAGTTTTGGATGTAATTTCATTTTTCCATCTGGCCTTACACAGTTGTTGTCTGTTGCAGCATACGAGGTGGAGCTCCTCAATAAAACACAGAAGAATGTTTTTGATTACTATGAGGCCAAAGTCCACAGAATCCTTAAATCCAGTAAGTATTAAAATGTTTGGCTCCTTTCATTACTTGTAGGAAAACTAAGTTAATTAAATATTAGCCAATATGAGCCATGCAGATGCCTTCTCTTGCTGTAGAAAGTAGGGTCACATATACTTCTACATTAGGCTTGCAAGAAGATTGATTTCTTAAAAGACTTATTTGGTGCAGCTACCTCACTGTTCAGTTCAGCTCACAGGTAGGTTCCTTTGATTCACATTGTGCAGCAAACCCAGAGCATGTGGGCTCCAATCATGGAATCCCTTGGTTGGAAAGGACTGAGTCTAACCAAAGATCACCAAGTCCAACTGTGCTTAACCACTACCAAACCATGTCCCTAAGCACCTCATATACCCATCTTTTAAATACCTCCAGGGATGGTAACTCCACCACCTCCCTGGGCAGCCAGTTCCAGTGACTGACAACCCTTTCAGTAAATAAATGTTTCCTAATATGCAATCTAAACCTCCCCTGGTGTAACTTGAGGCCTTTTCTTCTTGTGCTCTCTCCTGTTACTTGGGAGAAGAGACCCACACCCATCTCTCTTTCAGGGAGCTGTAGAGAGCGATAAGGTCTCCCCTCAGCCTCCTTTTCTCCAGGCTGAACGCCCCCAGCTCCCTCAGCCGCTCCTCACAGCACTTGCGCTCCAGACCCTTCACCAGCTTCGTTGCCCTTCTCTGGCCTCGCTCCAGCATCTCAGTGTCTTTCCTATACTGCGGTGCCCAAAACTGAACACAGCACTTGAGGTGCGGCCCTATCAGTGCTGAGTACAGTGGGACAACCACTTCCCTAGCCCTGCTGGTTATACTGTTCCTGATCCAAGCCAGGGTGCCATTGGCCTTCTTGGCCACCTGGGCACAATGCTGGCTCATGTTCACCCAGCTGTCGACCAGCACCCCCAGGTCCTTTTCTGCCTGGCAGCTTTCCAGACACAATCCTTTCAGATGAAACAAAACCAGAAGACACATCACAGCTGCATTCAGTCCGCAGCTACAAACTGGAGCTAATCTAAGATAAACCCTCCAAAAACATGCCTAGTGTGGATATTAGGTCTTCTGCATCAACTGATTCACTTTATAGGCTGCTGTTATTGATCCACGTTTTTTTTCTGCTGTAGAGGTATCCACTGACCTCTGTCTTGATACTGGATGAAGATTTGAAGTGCTTGTTACTCAATTAATTATTAAGTACTTTCAACCCTTGCAGAACAGGCTGAGTTGTCCACAATGACTTGCCTGAAGTCAGTGAACACAGGAAAACTTCTAGAACTTCAGTTTAATAATTGTGATAACAACAAAGAAGCCTTTCTGTTTCTTTAGGTGCAGTGTAAAGACTTGCACTGCTCCCAGACAATATCCTTTTGCAAGCCTGTCATCCCAGCTGTCCTCATGTGAACTTTGTCAGCAGCATCAGTAACTATTGATACTCTTCAAAGCAACTTCTTGCTTTGAGAGGCTGTCAGATGATGTCTCAGACTTCAGCCGCTGTGGTATCATGTGGTTGCCAGTTTTAAGTTTGGAAGCCAGAGATCGTCTTTAAAAGGCAACTTCAAAGATTTTGAAATCTTCCCTGTCTGGAACAGAATAAGTTACTCACTCCCCCAATCTTTCCCCAGGGGACTGGCAATGTCACCCAGTACTTTACGGCACAAATCTTGTGATCTGTGCCCAGCATTCAGTTCCTGTCGTAAAATCAGGTCCACATTTTGTGAGTCCAGCAACAGCTTCTGTCACACCCAGGGCTTTCCATATGAAGGGAAATGATAATGTACCTAGAGATCAAAACACTAGCTGTGGGAGATTACAGTGACATGATGGAAAGTTTCATTAATCCCTCCAGAAAACCTACAGGATCTAAAGGATCTAGAGCTCTGGGCCCCAGTGCAATTGTACTCAGAACCTGCAGGCAGGCACTGGGAAGATTTTGTTCCTTGGCAGCTGAGATAAACTTTCTTTGAATGTGAAGTTGAAGTTGACTTCTCCCATTCCCACCTTCTGCTTTTGGATTCCTTTAAAATTCCCTTTGGTTTGTGCTGTATGATGCAGCTTATGAGCATCAGCAGGCTTTCAGAAGGCTTGGGAAAGGCTGGAAAGAGGCAGGAAGCCACGACAATGAAGAAAAATCAAGGCATTACATCCAAATCAGCTCATGACTGAACTAGAGTTGTTATCTTTTGTATTTTCTGTGGCTGTTTTGAGTGAGGTTAGCCTGTGTTGCCATCACCAAGGGTGGGTGAGAATTAGTAGGGTATATTATCATTCTCTGGATCCCTGTTCAGTATCAATCCTTGGAAATAAAGGGTCAGTTCAGAAGACACTTATTTGTGTTTGGGAGTCAGCAAAAAGGAATTTTGCAGATGTGCATGCCTCAGATTATGTTGATTATTAATAGAAGTAGTGCATCTGTTTTGGATGGCTAACATTTATGCTGTCCTATGAGTCCTTTAGGGAAAAAGTATGGCCCGTGCAGAACAGCACAGAACCTTTTTTTCTTTTTTTTCCCCCCATTTTTTTTATTTCCCATTATAGATCATAAAACTTGAAGTAACTGTTTCCCTTAAATTCTACTTGAACACTTTGGAACATTATATTTTAATTAGCATTTTTTTAATCGGAGATTTAAAATTGGAAATTACATAATAACCTGTTAAAGTAATAACTCAAATGCTTATGATCCCCACAGTCTGAACTGTATTACATCATTTGTGAAGCTTATGAGCCCAAAACCACCAGGGTAATTTAAGCACAATGGACCTGAGCCATAACATCATCATTTTCTCAAGTAGTTCTGATCCATCTTTGCATTCCTTGAATAAAATGATAATTCAGTACACCATATAGCATAGGAACAACAGAAAAGTCTTGGGTTATATGAGAAAACCTACAGTGCTGTATTATTTTTTGGAAAAAAACCCAGAATCTTCTAAGTTGTTTGAATGCAGAGATCACCAAGCACACGTCCTACGCATCAGCTTCAGAGGGAGTAGCATACAGGCTACACTGGTCAAGTTCCGGTCAGGTGCGCTAAGGAAAGTGAGTTTTTAATGCTGCCTGCTGCATTGTTGAAGCTCAAGATATTTAAATTTAGTTTGCTAGCTTTTAAGACCACTATGAGCCTGAGCAATCTGAAACATAAGATAGCATGTTTTCTTTTTCCTTTGGCTTTTCCTCCAGTCTCTGAGATTTAAACAAACTCCATAAGGCCTGAAAGTTCTCTATAGCAAAATGGGTCCTTCAATAACTGCTAAGGAGGCCAAGACAACCAGCTATGACAGAAATGGCTTACTTTTTGTCAGGTAATATCAAGGGAAATATATCCTACCATAGCATGGCCATTTATTCCCATTTCAAGCCACAACTCCCAAGTGAAATATTACCTTGGCTTAGCAGTGGAGTAAATGATCATAAGAGGTTGTATCCTGTGGGTTACAGTTCTTCTCTTTATTAGAAAAGTTCATGGGGTTTTCTCCTCTCATGCCACAGCTACTGATGAAAGCATCCAAGTGGGCGACCACCGACAGTTCCTAACGCGCTCCACATGCAACTTAAGCATGGTCACTGGCAAACGGTACCTCCTCATGGGGAAAGATGGGCAAACGGTTGATTGCAACAAAAAGTAAGTGCAATGGTTTCTGAGCAGCAGCAGCTGTTATCGTGGACCGTGAATCCAGAGGATACTCAGCATATTGGGATGCCTCCAGAAAGCAAAGGGAGGGCCAGATTTCTTAGGGACTGATTCTGCTGGCTTTACTAAAATGCAAAGAGTACCACTCTGTAGGCAAAAGGGTTCCTGTGGGCAACAGCTGATCCACCCAAATCTATCAACTCATGTATCTGTGCAGAGCCTGGTTCCCACACTTCTTAGAATCAAATCTGTCTCTGACTCCTCTAGGCTAAAAACTCACAGCTAGTAAAGGAGAATGGGAAATGTTCCATCCACTGTATATGCCTTACACAACTACTGTGTTTGCAAAACAAATGGGTGGGACCGTGGCTAAGAGCAGCTCTCAAAGCTTCTATCACACATGCAAATAGCATTTCTTGTTGTCACACTTCAATGAAAAAAGGAAATTTATCTGAGGAGGAATTCAGTCTGACACTATCAAATATTTAGTGAGGAAGTCATCTTAAACATTTTATTTCCTGCACAGAACTGGAGAAAGGTAGTACCTCTGAGACCTTCTAGGAGGGAGAACTTCTCAATCAAATTGTGAGCACCACTCCTAAAACCTTAGAAAGTCCCCTCTTCCCATCTCTATACGACACCCAAGTGAATGCTTAAGTCAGGGGCCTGCTTCAATCGAAGCCTGCTAAAGACTGAAGTCTCCCTGCAGAGGTGTAACCTCCGAAGTCTTCTCCAGTCCAGTTGTAAATTGCCAGAAGCTACACGTCTTCTTGCCACAGAAAGTTAGGAAACATTTTGGGATACTCTGTTGAAACAAAGCTCTCTTTCACTGTGCTTTTTGTGCCACTCCAGAAAACTGTAATAGTAATTTAGCCCAAGCTTACCTGGTGTCACTCAAAGCACAAGTGCAGCCAGGTTTGTCCCCGCTTGGCACTGACACTTCCCAAACTTAATTCAAAGCTCAGTTAACCTGTTGGTGAAACTAGGTTTCAGACAAGTTCCTTGGCTAGTATAACTCCTCCTGATCTGAGAGATGCCTCAGTGGGGGGATGTAAAGTCACGGAGTTTATGCTTTTCCATGGCTCCATGTCAGCAGTAATGACTCGCCTCCCTTACCTGTCCCACTTGCACTCAGGATGCAGTACGTCCTCGATGCACAAGCCTGGGTAGAGAAAATTCCAGACGACAGCGAGTGCCGCACCACCCTGCACCGGCAAGCCTGTGCTCAGCTGCAGGACTTCACGAACACACGGGACAGCCTGTGCTTCTTCTGAACGATTGCTCTGCTCCCCACATCCTATCCACGTGACCACGGCTCCGCTCCTACCTGAATTCTTCTTGCAAAGCCTGTGCATAAGATTGGCACCTGAAACATTGCAGGGCTGCTTCTGTTGCTGTTTAGCTGATTGGGGTATCTTCTTGTAGATGTTTTTGTGGGGGTAATACAACAAAAATTGCAGTTACTCTACTAGTGATTGTGTTTATTGTCCCTGAAACTGGTGAAGAGAGAGCAGAAATTTCTGTCTCCCTGATCCATTATACAACAGTGCAATTATCCTGCAGGGGATTAAATGGAAAAAAAAAAAAAAAAAAAAAAAAAAAACACCCAAAACATTGTGCTTACAGAGCTGGTTAATTCCTGTAATGTCACTGGATAGCATAAAGGCTAAAACATTTGCAGGGGTCAGAAAGACCAGACACTCATGGGCTTACCAAGTACATCCTGTGTTACACTGCTGCTGAAAGAAAAGAGGTGCTAACACTCACGCTTTAGCCCATCAGTGAACTTATAATTTTAATTTTTAGCACTCATGTAGGGCAACAAATGACTCCGCTTGTACCACAGCATGATTCCCATACACACTTTTGAAGATGAAAATGGAACTGGTCCACAATCAGGGATGGGCAACAGGACTGGATGAGTCCTGTGCCTGACCCAAGAGTCCTGCATGGGCTAGTTAGTGCGGGTAGCCCACTGAGGGCACAGAATTGTTTTTTAATTGCACTCTGTAGTCACATGTCTCTCAAGCTTTTCTTTCTTTAGAGTTTAATTTATTTGCATTACTTCAACCCCCGCCCCTGCCACAATCTGTGGTTGCATTTTTTTAAAGCATTGCTGCTTCTGTGGCTACACAAACAGCCCTGTAGTAGAGATGCAATATTTGTCGGGGAAAGGTGGAGGTTTTGCTGTCACAGTTATAAAGGCTTCCATAAATGACAAACTAAGTTGATGATGAAAATAACCCCAAAACTCAAAACTTCTTGTCTGTAGAAAATGTTTTAATAACACTGATGAGTCGATGACTTGCAAAATGCCATTTGGCAGTCATGTCTGAAGCAGAGAAGAGCTGCAATGAAAAGCTGTGTTTGCTGAACAGGACATCTGCTGATCTGGCTAATTTGGAGCCAAATGACCCTTCGGGATAGGGGAAGCAGCAGCAGTGAGCCTTGCATGGAGGAGACACTAAACGGCAGCAGCACCTACCAGAACAGCTACACCACAGAGCCTTCAGACTCATAGCAGGCAGCCCATCACTGTGTGCCAGGAATGTGAACTGCCCAGCTATTTTTGAAGACTGTAAATTCAAGTATATTGATAGCTGAACTCGGATATCTGCAATGATTTGTCCCACTCAGCTGCCAGGCAGTGCATGGATAGATGCTGGGAAAGGCTCATTTTATGAAAATCTGCACCACCGCTTCATCACATCTGCAAGGGGAGATAATAAACCTCCTGAAGGTGAAAGACAGACACTTAAATTAACATAGGACAATTTGTTTTCCTCAAGGTTTGCTCCAGTGTACTCAGTATGTGTGGCAAGGTTCTGGTAGGGGGGAGGCTACAGGGGCGGCTTCTGTGAGAA